>VZSC01000350.1:126662-158383 GCA_013398225.1 Steatornis caripensis | reverse complement strand
AAAAAAAAAAAGTGAAAGAGGGGGAAGAACATTTCCCAGATAGATTTCTTTTCCTTCTGAACAAGTTCTCTGCCAGCTTGCATAATAAAATATACAGGAAAGAAACAAGATGAACCACGATACCAAATTTCCCTGTACTTTTCTGAAACCACTTAGATCATAGGTCCCCATCTTTATGGCTCCTAGTTCCCCTGTACCCGTTATCCCCTGTCCTCACAAAACATTTGCTAGGAAAGGCTGGGGTTCACCCTGTCCCCATGGGCCCATGTCCTTCCAGGCAGGAGGGCAGAAGCACCTCTTGGCCACAAGAGCTTTTGCTGCTGGAGAGAAAGCCACCTCCAGCCCCTGCAGATGTGGACGCAGATGTGCACCAAGGTGAGTGCCTGGGCCAGTCTGGTCCTGACGTGTGGGCTTCTGACAGCTGGGCAGAAAGATGCTGTTAAACCTGAATAGGGAAGCACAGAGCTTCCAAGTATATGTTTTGAGGTCCTTGGCTATAACTCACACTCCCTGTGCATTTGGCAGCAGGTAAGGAGGCTCAGGATGAGGCAAGTCAGGGCTCAGCTCAGTCCCCAGGACAGAGAAGGGTTGCACTTTGCTGGCAAAGTCAAAACACACCCCAAGGTCTTTCCCACTTTTTCTTCTGGTGTCATGCAATACCATTCCTCCGCACAGCAAATGATGCGGGGAGGTCTGCATGCAGCCTCCTACATCCCCTAAGGTTAACTGTCTCATTCACTGCAAAACACTTAAGAGGAGTGTGTGCAACCTTGAAACCCAAGGCTGTATTCACAGGACAGATGAATAAGCAGGGCACTTACAGGCTGCCTGTGCGATCTCAGTCTCAGTGTGTCCGAATTCTTAATGATGACAAATAAGCAGTCACAGTGACTTCTAGGGCAGCAGGGGAACCCATGCCTTGTAATGGAAATTGTCATTCTGCATGCCGTCCTGCACAGGGTGACTCTTGCTGCTCACCCAGCCCAGTGGGAGCTTGCAAGGTCCCGTCCGACCGCTCGCCCCGGGCTGGGGCCACCTCCCCAGGCAGGAGTTGCTGCAGTGGCACAGGGGAACCAAACTGACCTCGGGCTGCTCAGATGGGCCTGTCGCCCTCTGGGAAGGATGCGGTGGTCTTTGCTGCAGCTCTGCCCCGTGCGTGCGCTGCTCCCTCTGACATCCTCTAACACTGTGAATCCTGCAATGATGCTAAGGCGGCCTTCCCTCATACAGGCTTTACGGGCGGCTCTTTGGGGCTGCCCCTTGCTTACAGCCAGAGAAATAAGACCCGTCCACCTACTAACCTCCCCCACCAGCTGCCAGAATAGACTTTTTCCTAGAGATTTAGACAATCAAGAAGAATATTGTATTTAGGGAAAATGTAGGGTTTCACTGCAAATTGCTCTGCATCAGGTACAAAACGGTTTTTAGAAAAACAGTTGATGAAACTGTATAACCAAAGCTGTGAAAAAATAAACAGGATAGCGAGGAAAAGGACTTTGCTTGATGGTGAAGCGTGATGAAATGTCGTTTTAGGAAGACACAGATATTTGCTTTCATATCAATGAAAACAGGCAATGGGTCATCTGGCTATAAAGAGCATGTGATTAAAAGTGTCTGTTATTCTCATCTTGGTCAAGATAAATTTAAATCTAGGCTGTAAATTCCTAGTTTGCTAAAAATTCAAAAGTATTTTTCCATCTGTTCTGTAATAATTCAGCTATCTGGTTGCTATAAAGAATTTGGTCGTCTGCCATTTGGTCAGGGAGTCATTTTTTAAAACGCGTTTAAGTCTCATGGTATCTGAAAGTCATACAATTAGCAAGCTAATTAAATCAAGCTAGAGTTCCCCATCAAAAAATGTAATCTTTGACTCACGCTGGGNATTTTTCCATCTGTTCTGTAATAATTCAGCTATCTGGTTGCTATAAAGAATTTGGTCGTCTGCCATTTGGTCAGGGAGTCATTTTTTAAAACGCGTTTAAGTCTCATGGTATCTGAAAGTCATACAATTAGCAAGCTAATTAAATCAAGCTAGAGTTCCCCATCAAAAAATGTAATCTTTGACTCATGCTGGGGAAGCGTTTTTGATAGAGAGGCATTCACTTCACCCAAGTGCACAGTGTACAAAGGCGCCTCACAGAAAACGTCGCTTGGGTGTATGAATCCTATAGCGCAAATAAACAGCGCCAGGCCAGATGCCACGGATGCTACAGCTCACGAGTGTCAGCTCCAGAAACTTAGGCCATCGGTTATAAAAGGATGCCTTTTTACTCACTGTCACTCATTGAGAAATAACATCATCCCAGATTCACCGCCGAAGAAGGGGTGCCGTCGCCTGCCTACGAAGTCCCTGGGAATGGGGAGGAGGTGTGCATGGTACCCAGCTGGGGGAAAAGCTTCCCTTCGGAAGAAGACAGGGCAACAGCAATGAGCTGCTCGGCCACTTAGGTCCAAAGCACAACATTACTGCAGCACTTCAGGAAATTTAAATCTCCCTTCCGCTTCTGCCGTTTACGAATATGCAGTGGTTGGTGAAAGGCTTTTTCACAGGTGGATGGGTGCATTTGTGGTNATGAGCTGCTCGGCCACTTAGGTCCAAAGCACAACATTACTGCAGCACTTCAGGAAATTTAAATCTCCCTTCCGCTTCTGCCGTTTACGAATATGCAGTGGTTGGTGAAAGGCTTTTTCATAGGTGGATGGGTGCATTTGTGGTAGAATAGAACATACTCCCCAGCATTATTTTTTTTTTATCAAATTACAAACCAAATGTAAACGTATATGCAGGTGTAAGAAATGGAGATCAGTAAGACAAGCAGGGGCAGAAGGGATGGAGTCTTCCAAAACTCTGCATACAAGGTCATTGTGGTATTTCGCAAAACCCTTAATCATCTCACGGACTCAGTTTCACCACATCTCCAAAGTATTATCATCCCAGACTTGGACGGTTTTGATGTAAGGAGGCTACAAGCGACTCAGCTTTACTGATAGCAATTTAAATCATTACTTGTTATAAATAAAGTAAAATAAATATAACAAATAATAAACTCGTAATAACAAGTACCTCAAGTAAAACGATTCATTATGTTTCACTGGGACAGAAACATCTAAGTATTTCCATATCCCTCATTTTAGAAAACACTGGAGCATTTGCCCTAGTCATAGCTTGGACATGCAGCTCTATTTTTGACTACTGCTACAAAATTCTGTGGTGATCCTAAGAGGGTCACTTGAGCCTGCTGTCAGGTTGGCTCTGCTTGGCTGCTGCTATTCTGTCACTCATGTTACCAATGTCAAGGCTTTTCAGAAGAAATGGGAAGCTGCAGCTGGAACTGTTTCTTAGCCAGGCAACGTCTGTTTTCAGCAGACACTGAAACACACTTCAAAATGTGACCCTGTAATTTTGGGTTACATAAATAAAGGGCTATGGATGAGATAGGGAGAGCATGGAGAGACATGGGAGAAGGCAGAAGATGAGGAGAAAGCGTTAATGGCCGAGGTACTGATGTCTACTGCAGTAGGTGTTGCACAGAGGGATGCAGAGGAGCAGGGGATTCTGGAAATGGGATGCAGAGGGGTGGCGAGGAGGGCTTGCCTGGAAAAGAGAGAGAAGGGAGGGTGGAGGTTGGAGGATGGGAGGAAGAAGGAGGTCTGGCAGGAAGTGCAAAGGAGGGAAGGACAATGATAAGGGTGGCCTGCCCTAGATAAAGCCTAGACCCAAGGAGCTGAGACATTTGGTCCATGTGCCCGGAGCTCGGCCGGCAGCACTATGCATGGGGTCTTGCTGCCTCCCGTGAACCAGCAGAGACCCAGGGAAGAGCCAGGCAACACCTGGGGCTGAGACCTTCTCCAGGGAAGGCTGGGGCAAGCCTTGTCCATGTACTGCCCTTGTTATTTGCTTTCCTGTTTTGACATCAAGAACTTATGCAGCTAACACTCAGGAATTTGCCCTCCTTGTGTAACAGACTGCATGTCTGTACCCGTTCCCATTAAAAACAAGGAACGGGCACAGCAAACACGTACGGTGCCCCTAGCTGGCTGCGGAAAGAGATGGAGAGAATAATGGAGCAATCTACTGGCAACGAGACCCCTCGCTACAATGCGGCTCATTTTCAGTCCCCAGAATAAATTCCCCTCCCCTCAGCACCATGGTCCCATTTTTGCCTGGTCTGAGGCATAACAGTGGCCCTGCTCTAGCTGGTGCTGAGCCCACCATGGCTGGGGGCATGGTGGGAGAGCCCCAGCCCATTGCAGGGGGCTGGAAGAGCTCATGGTTTCTTTCTTTCTTTAGCTTTACCTCCCCACCGGGGTCACATTAAGAGCTGAGCATGGTTTTCCCCCAAAGCGAGCAGAAAAATAATCAGAAATGCCCTTCCCTCAGTAACTGAAATCTCATCACTTTCTAAAATCTCCCTTTTTGTTTTCTTTGGAACTCAGCTTTATTTTCTCTTTTTATTCCCACTCCCTCATATTCCTTTCCTTTTCTTCCCACTCCCTCATATTCCTTTCCCTTCAATTTTTTTTTTCATTTCTAATCACTGTTAGCGATTAGAGAAGAAAAAAGTGACAAATGAGAGAGAAACACTTCCCAGAAGGTACGCAGCCATCTCGCTCAGCACTGTGGGAGACAAGTTATTTTGAAACAACGGAAATTAAAATAACTGTAAACTTTAAAAAGTTAGATTCCCTCTATTCTTCACCAGCTCAGGTAGAAGAGAAACTGGCTTCTTTTTTTTTTTTTCCATTGCTCTGCCCCACGCTTGCGCAACTTTGCCTCCATTCCTGCATTTCACCTGAAATTCTGGGAGAAAATGTATTAGAACCAGCCGGAGGTGGAGGAAGAGTGTGAAAATCATGTATCGTCTACCTTGTACCCAGGTTTTCTCCCTCTCTTCTTTGGGATCTTCACGACCGGCAAAGCACCGGCTGGTGCCGAGCAGAGGTTGTGAACTGCCATTTTGATGGGTGCTGGCTGGAGCGGTGGCCGCCCTCGCTTCCTCCCCGCCATTCTGGGGGACTGCATCTCCCCGGGGGCCGGGCTGGGAGGCAGGCACGGCAGGTGGCTCATCTGCCCCGGGGCTGCCGATCAACTGGAAGGGAGAGAAAAAAAGAAAATAAAAAAGCTTTTTATTTTTTTTTTTTTTTTTATTTCAGGTTTTTTCATCCAAACGCAGGGAAGTAACACGCTTTCTCACACTGTCATTACTTTCTCTGTTACTGTCAATCATAAAGCAGGAACAAATATGTCGCAGATGTGTGCTCCTGGGTGGGATTCACCTGACCACAGCTGGCTCTGCTTCTCCAAAGCGGGACAAAATCCTTGCCATGCCCATTTCTCTCCGTGGACCGTGAATACAGTACAGAGAGCTGGCTCAGGTGGCGAGGTCTCCATTGCAGGTATCTAATAGGTGAACCCCACAAGGGCCACCTTAACCCTGCATCCTGCAGATAAGTGGCATGAGCATGCACTCATCAGTCAGTGCTTCCTTTCAGAGGGGGTTTGCAGCAGATGACCTCCTGAGGTCCCTGCCAAGCTGATTTTTTCCCGATGCTGTGGTTCTGCTAATCCTTCCTCACCTCAGAAGTGCTCCCAATACCAAAATGGGCTTCCCTCCGCTTCATACGCAGCACTCCTGAGCAGGAAGGCTGAACTGGACCACGAGGCTACCGGCACAAGGTAGCAGTGTTAGAGGAGAATTGCCAAACATTTACTCTCTGCAATTTTATAGCATCTGTTACCACGCATGTTAGTAGTGGGCTTTTGGATGTACTCCATCAAAAGCTGCTATTTCGCCACAACTCCATGCAGCTGACGAAGTTGAGCGGGGGTAATGGAGTGGAATCTGGTCCATTTTCCTCTGTCCATGTTTAATAAAGAAAACAAATATACAACCATACAGGGAGCAGCAAGGGAATACACAGCATTCTTCACAGCTTCTGGCAAGGGCCACATGCTAACAAAGGTCAACAGAAAAACTATGCAGAAATACGTTTTCAAGTGCTGGTTTGTCCAAGCATCTGCTTTCCTGAGCATGGGCAGAATACTAGTCCCAGTCCTGCCTGCATACACCGCAAGACGTAAAGGTCTAAGTAATTCTCATGCTTTTATGATAAGTCTTGTGACGGCTGACGTTTTCTATTTCATGCTTCCTCAGGCCAGTGATAATGGAACACTCCCCACTCTCCATTTTTACAGAACAGAATCATAGCCCTCTCAGCTACAGAGAAAAGCCTGAAAATGTGGTCCAAGAGCATCCTCTAAGTTCAAAAAACATAAAGCAAGTAAAGGTTTGTTTATTACTACAAGTAACTACAAATGTTTACAAAACCTACAAGCTATAAAATCTAAAATCTCTCACTACACTGGAAATTTCATGATTTCAGAACCCAGTGTGATTGGACTGATCAGAGCTGGCGTTGCTGGGAATGAAATCAGGGTTGCTCACCCACATAGTAGGCCACTTGATAGGGGCCTCTGGTGACAAGCATCTGCAGTTGGGGGCTTCTCTGCTTCAAAGGCAAATATGTTTTGCCTAATTAAAACTTTGTAAGGGTGACAGACTAACAAGCAACTCACTTCTCTGGTCTTATCCAGTCCGTAGCTTACACAGTCTGCTGTAAGGTAAGAAAAACAGAGAGCTCCCAGCCCTACCCTCCAGTAAATGCATTTATTTGCAATATATTAAAAACCAGGTTTTTAAAATAACACTAGAGGTACCTGCTTAGTTCAGACATCTATTACATATGGCAGGACTTATAGATTGACTATAAAACTTCAAGTCTTCAACATCGGCTGCTTAAAACTCTCATGCAAATGCTGAATGTCTAACATCACATCAGAGCAAATCTGCAGTGCCCAATTTACCGTATTGTCCAGGATCGCTGTGGTTGCACTCTCCATGCATGCTCAGCCACCTCGGGAGCTACCTGAAAGCCTGCCATGGGGCTTTGATTTTTACCAAATAAAAGTCTCTTGTGACTGCAGAGAGTATACTTTCAGGGTTAAAAGCATCAGGCTTACCACAGCGGGAGTCAAACGAAAGGCGCCGTCTACCTTGAGCACCACTGCTTTCCTTCTGTCTTCAGCAGTGTGCATTTTCCTCCCCATAGGGCTTTCTGAGGGACACCTTCAGTGTCTCTTCCACTTCCCAAAACAAAGTGTCCCCAGGACGTTACGTTACAGGCTGGCTGCAGGCAGGGAGTTCGGCAGGGAAGGGAAATGCAAGGATTATACTGGGTTTGGCACAAAAACCCACTATGAAAGCCCAGTGCTTCAGGCTTTGCGTTTTGATCTGCTTTAAACAAAGCCTGGCAACACAAACTTTCGCAGAGGAGCTTGGCAGAGGCCGAGGAAGACAAGCCCAGCCCAGGTTTGCTCCTTCCCTGGGGAAGATCAGTGGTTCCTATGGCAGGGGCCACTGGTGGCCATGAACCTGAGAGACAGAGGCTATGGACCTGCATCAAACACCACACTGCATTGCCTTTATTGTATTCTCCTTTGATGGAGAATCTCCCCTGATGGTAAAGGTAGGTGGTGACACTTCAGAAACTCTGAGAGTTAACAGTCCCCCCAGCGTAGGAGCTGCTGACCTAGAGCACTTCTTTGACTGAAATGCTTCTTTCTTTTGCAGCTGGTGAGGTATGAAGCACATGGTGGTCAGGAAATACACTAAATATAAGCAATCACAATTTTTTTTGTCCTCTATCTCTGCTTTTGCGACTTGCAACACTGCACTTTGGCAAAACCTCTTAAAGCTCCTTGCCACGCGAGCTAACACACAAGACCTAACTGAACCATGCACAGAATGACCTCGGTGTAACATATTTGAATTGATGCAGCAAAGACAAGAAGTCAACTGCTGTATACAAGCTGTTGTTATTACACTTAATTACAAGCCCAACCATGACTTGATTCTCCTTTCTTGTATGCTAAGGGAAACGGAGAGTGCCTTTGGTGGCATTTACTGTGCTACGCTGCTGCAGATCCTGGAAGGCAAGCGTGATCCCCAGCAGCAGGGGAAGACTGCAGACAGGCAAATTTGCTTCTGTCTGCTGGCAAGGCGTGACAGAATGACCTCTCCTTACAGGCAGGAGAAAGCCCTTGGGCAGGCTGGAAAAACACACAATCAAATTGCAAGGAAAGGCCAGAGGGGCAGAAGGGCTCGTCTGACTGCCCCCCAACAAAGTCAGGGTGTTACCTCGGGAGGGCTTTCCTGGGGCAGCTCCAACCGCTGCCACAGTGTGCGCTTGACCCATGGCTCAGCTGCTGGAAAGCTTAGTGGCTTTAAGGCAAGTTAAGAGAACTTGATGCAATTTAAGGGCAAATTAAAAGAAGCAAATTACAGGCTACTAACAAAGGCATCGCCTCGGTTCGGGAAATCACTGCAGTACAAATAGCCCGGAAGAGCATTTTGGGAGGGAAATCAGTATACATTCGCCATGTCCTTGTACTTTTCCTAAGGCACTAGCTTTGAAAGGCCAAGGATGGTGCAGCTTGAGTGTGACCCGAGTCTATCGCTTTCCTATTCTTAGTTTAAAAATAACAGCAGGGAACCACTTTACATTTACGGCTTCTCATCACTTAATGCAGGGCTGGAGACAGGGTAACCTTTCCTTACCTGTGTCTCAAATGTTGTCATCTGGATATTTAATTTCCAACCCTGCCTTCAGCATTGTCCCATCAGACCCCAGAGAGGAGGCAGCAGGGAAACACCTCTCCCCACCCTGACGTCTGGGCGAGCGCTGCAGGAAGGGCGAAGTCTTGTCACCTCCGGGCAGCCAAGGTTCTGCCGTGACTTCAAAGGATCCTGAGGAACACCCTGTGCACAGCTGTCTGCCCCCATGGAAGGTCAGGGATGGAGAGAAAAACACACCCTAGACCAACACTGGTGTCCTGTAAAACGTTTCTAACAGCCCAGTCTTTGCACTGTGCTTGCCCTGCATCACCTGTTGGTGTATATGTTGTATGATTACCAACACAGCTTACCATGCTGGCAAGTATAGCTGATAGCGGAGAGAGCTATAGTGCATTTCCTCCCGACTGCAAAGATCCCTTCTTAATAAAAATAAATGCCTGCAATAAATGCAGCTTTTAGCCTGCCCTCCAGTAACTGCAAGGGCTGAGGTAAAAATACCCCATTAAGTTTTATATCGGTAATTCCGGAGGATGATCATTTAAACTTGGTTTACACCAGGACTCATGCAAACTCATGCGTGAACTGGCACAGGGATGATGCATAAGGAAGGAACAAGCTATTCATGCCTTAAGTCAAAGGAAGGTGAAAAAGTGCAGTCAAGTAGAAAATGCGCCTGTTTCACAGCAGCTGAAGGAGAATGCCCTTCACTCCCAGTACAGCCACTGGTCCCAGCTGCAGAAGGACTCTGACCCAGGAGTCCCTGCCAGCACCGGCAGCCCTGCCTCCAACCCTTGACTCCTGCAGAGATTCATGTCTCCCAGATCCACATACCCAACAGCGATACGTGGAAAAAGATATAAACTTCTTGTAATCTTGCCTGCCTTTCCTTCAGCTGTTGTTCAGGAAAGCACACTCCACAGGGGAATATCGTGTTATTAAATGGGAGGGAGGGGATACATTTCAGCCAGTAACAGGACTATTTTCCCCTCCTTCTCTGTGCACAGCAGGGCAGCCCATTGACTATGACCGCTCGGAGATGATGGCCTGTGGAGTAGACGAGCAAGATGAGAAGCATTGCCTGATCTGGAAGCAAAGCTTTATACCTGCTCCTCTTGGGTAGTATTCAGGGACATGAGGCATTACACACCTCTTCGTCATGAATACCAAAGCAGCTCTGTATAGTACATGGGAGGTAAGTGTTTAGTGAAGCAGACAGTAGGATTTTTTGCTAATAAAAGCATTCAACCAATATTCTCTGCATGTCTGGATGTGATTGCCTAATGACATTTCATGGAGAACACCCATCTCGGCATTGCTCAAAGAAAGGTCAGGATAGTTTTCAGCTGTGACACAAAGTTCTTCCAGAGCTATTTGCAAATCTCTTATCTTTTCTTGCCTATTGACTTGGGGATTGAAGTGAGAAGTAACAAGAAGCTGCCTCTCTGAGGGACTGTCTTGCCCATTTTGACCCCAGGAAGAGAATTTCTACATAAAACACCTGAGACTGTCCAGCCAACAGGATCTGAGTGGAAAGGCCCATTTTCCCCAAATCAATCACTAAAGAAACAAACAACAGACATATCTGTGCTAGCTGTGGGAACCAAGAATGGGATTCACCCCACCTAATTTCAAACCTCAGTTGATCCATCACCTCTGCATAGGTGCCTCTGGTCATTTCATACGTGATCTCTCTTACACCCTGTGTCACATCTGCCAAAATGCCTTGGGAACCTCAGGTGGCACTAGATAAGTGTTTTAGGCAACCAGACTTAGCGATAGGGAATAATTCAATAACAGATTAAGACACCTAAATGACTCTATTCCAACCCTTATACAGAGGTATCTCTGTGTGTGCTGGATGCCTGACCTCCCATGGTATCAGCAGAGATCTAGCCAGTGTGCTTGAAGGTGTGCGGTCATTCAGCTAGCCACACATAGCTATAGTTTGTGGTGGGCTCCACTGGGTCTAGGGTCCACTGACCAGGTGTCAGAGGTTTAAATCTGGGCTAGCTATTAAATGAACAACAGATGCTCTTTGTTAACTCCCTCCCTTCCCAGAACAGGGGGGAAAAGAGAAAAGGAAAAGAGACTTACAGGTTGGAAAAGTTAAAACAGCTTTAATCTAACTACAATAATTGTGTATTATAATAATGCAAAAAACCCCCAATGAAATATACACAAATATGCACAAAACCAGTATCAAGCTACCCCCCCACCGATGACAAATACATCACCTGGATGCTGTAGGGCACACCCCAGNATATCTGTGCTAGCTGTGGGAACCAAGAATGGGATTCACCCCACCTAATTTCAAACCTCAGTTGATCCATCACCTCTGCATAGGTGCCTCTGGTCATTTCATACGTGATCTCTCTTACACCCTGTGTCACATCTGCCAAAATGCCTTGGGAACCTCAGGTGGCACTAGATAAGTGTTTTAGGCAACCAGACTTAGCGATAGGGAATAATTCAATAACAGATTAAGACACCTAAATGACTCTATTCCAACCCTTATACAGAGGTATCTCTGTGTGTGCTGGATGCCTGACCTCCCATGGTATCAGCAGAGATCTAGCCAGTGTGCTTGAAGGTGTGCAGTCATTCAGCTAGCCACACATAGCTATAGTTTGTGGTGGGCTCCACTGGGTCTAGGGTCCACTGACCAGGTGTCAGAGGTTTAAATCTGGGCTAGCTATTAAATGAACAACAGATGCTCTTTGTTAACTCCCTCCCTTCCCAGAACAGGGGGGAAAAGAGAAAAGGAAATGAGACTTACGGGTTGGAAAAGTTAAAACAGCTTTAATCTAACTACAATAATTGTGTATTATAATAATGCAAAAAAACCCCAATGAAATATACACAAATATGCACAAAACCAGTATCAAGCTACCCCCCCACCGATGACAAATACATCACCTGGATGCTGTAGGGCACACCCCAGGAAAGTCCCAGACTGTACTCAGCAGCAGGCAGGAGCCGGATTCAGGATAAAAAGCAGAATAATTGCCTAGAGTCCTCAGAGGCTTAAGGGAGACACTGGGTAGAGTTGGAGAGCAGCACCCTGCAACATGACCAGGACCCCTACTAACAGCCCCATGCTGGCCTGAAATAAGCTCCTGGGCCTGGGTGTGGGCAGAAGCACCATGTGAGACTGCTTAGGGCCATTAGAGCCCATCAGTGCCCTCAGGCCCTGGCCATTAAGGGAAGAGGGAGTGACCCTTGTGATCCCTCATCTTTATTCTGAGCTTGATGTGTATGGGATGGAGTACTGCATTGGGTTAAACCAGGACATCAAGTGCAATTTTATGATTGTGGGAGCTTTGTCACTTCCTTGTAGACACTTGTATTTAGGTGTCTCAATCCAGAGCTAATCTCATTTCTACAAGTTGAGTTTGACTTGTCTATTTTATAGCCAACAATACGGTGAGGTTAATCAAATGCTTGATTGTTATACACATTTCTTCTGTTTATAAAGTGAGCCCAGGAAAACAAGCTCATACCTAGATATCTACAATGCCCAGGTTAATCCCACCCTTGGTCGTTCAGGCCTACCCGCAAAGGCCAGTTCTGTCTTATCCTGTGTTCAGGGTATTTCTGGTTAACGGTACATTGCATTGCAGAAGAAAGGATTGCCGCCTTGGAAGTGGAAACTCAAGCTTCACAGGTAAGAAAGATTTGCAATTCCTGGACTTGCCCCGGCATCCCTGCAAGGTCCCGGGTGAGGAACTTCCTACCTGTTCAATGTCTCACTTCTCCCACAGTTCCCACAGCATCCCTCCCGAGAGTGAGGGAGACAACCAGACATGTGAAGAGACTTGCTTGGGACAAGGCCAGGTGATGGCAGGGTCCAGGCTCCTCATGCTCCCATCGTGCTCCCGTCACCTATATCCAACCATTGCCACATGCTGTTTCTCAAAGAAAAGTGGGCAAAATATTCTAGTACCTCTCACTTGAATAAAAGCATGTGATTCCCCTCTTAGTTGCTAGAGTGGTTGAATTTTGCCAGCTATCTCATCTTTTAAACATTCTCAAAAACAGTTTGAAAAAGGCTGGAGAAAATATAGACAATTTTTCTTCTGCTTGGAGTCACTCCCAGGGATATTACACAGAATCACAGAACGGTAGGGGTTGGAAGGGCCCTCTGGAGATCCACTAGTCCAAGCCCCCTGCTAAAGCAGGTGCCCCCAGAGCAGGGTGCACAGGAACGCGTCCAGGCGGATTTTGAATATCTCCAGAGAAGGAGACTCCACAGCCTCCCTGGGCAGCCTGTGCCAGGGCTCTGGCACCCTCACAGTAAAGAAGTTCTTCCTCATGTTCAGGTGGAACTGCCCATGCTCCAGTTTGTGCCCGTTGCCCCTTGTCCTGTCGCTGGGCACCACTGAAAATAGTCTGGCCACATACTGATCTTTACATATTCAAAAGAGGTATTTGTAAATGCTCCCTACATGGAGCAGTGCTTGTAAGTCAATACGAAGAGGAGTGAATGTGGTTTTGTTCTGGGCTGTAAAAATGTGGATTTCTAATGAGCTGTAACCTTCTGTTAGAGCTGGTAGCCATATATCGTTTTCTCCCTGCAGCACAGGAGAGCTTTGACTCTCCTTGAAAGGACTGAAAGTAGTAGCAGCATCCCAAACAGCATACACCAGCATCTGTCGCTGCATAGACTCTGTCTACCTTGCTCTGGTGCCATCATGTCAGCCAGCAAGACAACAGGAGAGGGCAGTGCCGATGAGGGTGAGATGGGCAAGTCTTCCTTCAGTGCTGCCATTTTGTGCCTGAGACGCACATGGCAAAAACGTGGTGTGCATTTTTTTTTTAGTCTTTTTTTTTCCTGCAGAGTTCATGTAATCACAAACTCGAGCTCTCCTTCCCTCCCCATAGGACTTTTGGACTTGTTGACTTGTTTCAAACAGACCTGATGGGGCACTAAAGCAGGGGCTGCAGAAGGGTGTGGATGTAGTGGAAATGTGTACTACATAGACATGTGAGACCTCAGTTGTGCTCCCTCCGTTTTGGCCAGCTGTCTTATGAGACAGGGAGAGCAGAAGACAGAACAAAAAAGCTTTGATGGTGGGAAAAGCTGTTATCAGAGCTGACACCCTCTCAGACACCAGAATCAGGCAGTTACAGGGCACAAATATAGAGGAAACCAAGTGTCCTTCTCTCCTCTGCTTAGGAAACTACCTAAGGCTGTTCTTTTAACTGCTCTGTGTTTGTCCCCTGCTTCGTGGGTACTGAAGGAGGTGCAGCAGCCAGTCTGGACGTGGATGGCACACTGCTCTTTGGCTATTTGCATCTTGGGAAATAGCACATTTCTCTTTGCAGCTAGTTTCAACCCTCTTTACCTGCACATCTCCAGTTGCAAAACATGCTGAAGGTTGCATTGCAATAGCACTTGCACAGCGCTTTATTAAATAATTTGCCAGATGATCCAAATCAAACTGAGTTCGAACAAGAAAGCATCTGTTTACTCTTGCAAATGTGTCCCAGTGCAGCAGAACCCCAGCAACA
Source organism: Steatornis caripensis (assembly GCA_013398225.1). Classification (NCBI taxonomy): domain Eukaryota; kingdom Metazoa; phylum Chordata; class Aves; order Caprimulgiformes; family Steatornithidae; genus Steatornis; species Steatornis caripensis. Next base: position 144,236 of record VZSC01000350.1, on the reverse strand, counting down.
TTTCTGGCGTGGGTGCTTTGCTGACTGCTCCCCACTTCGGAAGGGGCCCTGAAGCTGCTGAAAGCAGGTCCTGCCGAGGTGCGTCCGGCGTTCTCACAGTTGCTGTGTTGAGGCGGGAAAGGACCAGGCATCATGCAAGCAGCGGCCGGTGCTGTACCCTACCTTCGCCTCCCTATCATGGTCTGGGTGCCTTAATGAAGGGGCAGGGAGCTGGTAAGAAACAGCACAGGATGCTTCAAAATCCAGACAAAAAGTATTGATGCTCCTTTCCTTGTTACTAAAGAAAAAAAAAAGAAAGGAAAAATGGTTCCTGATGTCATCTTAGAGCCCGATTTATTTATTTTTTAAGGTGAAATTCAGCAGCAGTGACAGTGCTGTCCTCGAGGAGGTGTTCTTTTGAAGGATCGCACCCTGGTGACAGCAGGTAGAGCAGTAGCTGCGTGCCCTCTCTCACTCAGGTTTGCTTAATGAGCCAGAAGAACTTGAAAACCCTGGTGAGAATGGGACCCCCAGGAGCAGCCGAGGCCAGCCTCGCCTCCTGATCTTACCTTTCTTCATTCGGCCTGACGTTTTTGTTGCAGATGAGTAGCCTGTGGTGGGGAGTTGAGGAAATGAAACTACGGAGAGCGAGCGAGCGCCAGCAGAGCACCATAGGAAAGATGTGAAAGATGGATGCGACAAGGCCACGTGAGCGGCAAGGGTCGCTCCGCTGAGGTGGTCAAGCCCAGCGTGTGCAACAAAGGGAGAAAACAAAAGCGACTCACTCCTCCTCTCTCTTAGATGAAAGAAACGTGCAGCTAGTAGCACCACTTCCAATATTGCAGAGAAACAAGAAGAAAAACAGTGCCTGGACTCAGCCTCCCACCTCAACGAGCTGCAGGAGAGGGTGGAGTTGCTCTTGCGGGTCTTCGCCTCAGACTGTGGTTTGCCATTTGCAAGACAAGGTCTCAGCGAAACCACTTGAGTCCCTCCCCTCACTACCCTGAAGCCTCCTGCCTCAGCTTCTGGGTATGCAGAGGTGCCATTTCAGTTTGCTAAAAAATCTTAAAATCCCCTGTCCTGAAATCTTGAGGGTGGTAAAATGTAAGCTGCTGGTGGAGTCAACCAAGAGCCATGCAAAACTCCCTCTGGAAGCTCAAAGGGGCAGGATGGAGATCTGAGGCCGAGGGCTGAGTATTATAAGCTTGATATTTATTATACAAGTAGTTACTCCTGCAGACTTGAGGTGTCAGGATTACTGTTTGCCAAGCCTTCCTATCAGTCTACCACCGCTTCATCTCCTCACCTCCCACCTCATCCGAGAGCCCTCCCCTCGGTGCNAGGGGCAGGATGGAGATCTGAGGCCGAGGGCTGAGTATTATAAGCTTGATATTTATTATACAAGTAGTTACTCCTGCAGACTTGAGGTGTCAGGATTACTGTTTGCCAAGCCTTCCTATCAGTCTACCGCCGCTTCATCTCCTCACCTCCCACCTCATCCGAGAGCCCTCCCCTCAGTGCTCACATGGGGCAAAGTTTCCGAAGGAGGTAGGTCCTCTGCCCGGTTGCCTCTGCAAGCTGTTACAGTCCCTCTGCTCAGGCAGCTGATGGGATGCTTCATCCCACACCGGCATCCCTCTGGGTGTAGGGAGGTGTAATGGAGGGCTGCTAGCTTTCCAGTCTGCCATCAGCTGAAGACAGGTCCCGCGGGCCCTCTGCCTGCCTCCCAGCTGCTCTGCTTCTGGCTATCTGCAGTCCAGGACCAAGTGACTCTTCCAGTGACCGGGGGGACTGTAATGCAGAGCACATTGCTCTTTTCTCCCTGAACTACCAGACGCGATTTCCAACACCAAGATCCTCCAGCCCCAGTTTCTCCAGCTCAAACCCCAAATGCTGGAGATGCAAAGATGGCCAGGATGCCTGTTATTAATTAATTAGATGACACTGGAACAAATCTTTCCTTAAATACATGGATGTTTGTTGCCTCAATAGAGCTTCAGCCCGTAAAACTGAGGCTGAGTGATTCTGAACCAGCAATTAAATTTAAATTGGGCTTTGTATTGTAGCAGGTCCTGTTTCACGTATTCAGCCAAGCAATCGCTAGTTGAGACACCCTTGTTTCTGTCACACACTTTGCCAATGTAATTTACAGGTTGCTTTCCAGAAGTCCCCTCCCGCCATTAGCTTTGTTACCAGGGAACTTGTGCGGTTAACAAGCTAACCCTCCTTGAACTGCAGGCACACAAAGCAGTATCTTATTTATCTACAACCTTCAGAGCAGCAAAGAAAGCACCAACTTCTCTTTTGAACGCAGTTACTTTCTTTCTCATCTTCTGCGTGTCGCGCAGAAGCCAGATGCTTTCATCACCCATAAGCCATGGATCCTTTCTGCTCTCCGTTAAATTTTCAGGGGCAAAGATTTGGAACAAATGAATGTGAAATGAGCAACATTTGTATTATGGCCATTTCAGTTCTCCAGCTGAGTCTGTAATTGGCTGATACTCGTATTTTTTCCCTCTCACTTGTCTGGCAGTTCTCCGGCCTCTTCTTTTATAACTGCTTGCCTTTTTCCCTCTCCCCCCTCCCCCAGATTTCTATAGTTTTTGCATTTATGGGACATCTTTGACCAGTGTCTGCCATAAATGAATAAGCCTCACAAAGCTGCTAGCTCACTTCAAAGAAGTATCCAAATATCTAGATCATTTCCCTGAACTGCTTCCAAGTGTTTTCTTGAACCAGCTATGCATTCTACTTCCTGCAGAAAAAAAGAATTTGACAATTGCATGTAGCAGGAAGAAGGAGCAGGTACCTAATTCACAGAAGGTCAATGTATTTAAGTCAGATGGTGGGAAATTGGCAGGGAAAAGAGGCAATGACCCCACACTTCTCATTTTTTGAGATCCTCTCACCACACAGAAGCCCTCTGGGATGCATTTGGGACAGGGCAAGATGAGGAGGGATTTTGTATGCATTTCTGTGGAGGTGATGGAGGAGAATAAATAGAAATAGACAGCGGAGAGAAAGTCCCACCAATGTCACACAAACAAGCAGATGTGCAAGCATCCGGGATGCTTATCCCAACTTGCCTGGTGCACACTGCAATGAGAGCTGGCTTGGGATTTTTGGAATCCACCGTGTATAAAAATTCTTTTTTCAGAAAAAGGAAAAGCTGGAAAGCAGCAAAAGAGGCAGACTCACCCCAATTCCGCTCGCCCACTGCCTGGGCACTCTCCAGCACACAGGAGCAAGAAACTCCAGTCCCTGTCACACTCAGGACCGAGCAGGGGTCTCTCTATACTACTAAATAAAAGAGGAGCAGGACTAATGGCCGTCCCCAGGGCTCAGGGGCACAGTGTATCTTGCATCCACATGGTTAAGGTTAGCCCCTGGGCTGCAGATTTGTTTTGGGAGAGCTGGATGGAGCAGCCTGGATGAGGGCCAGGGAGGATGCTAATACTAAGCAGAGTGGAGAAGGTTGAGAACTGTCCCCCTTTTCTACTTATAAAAGGGGATGCTCTATTACGAGAAGACAGCTTCTCGATGGCAGACCGTTACCCAATGTGAATTCCTAGGTTCTCATCGTCTGCTGTCACAGCTCTCCTATGTTCTGTGTACTCATCACAGGGCGAGTCCAACCCCACCTCACACACTGGACATGAGGGCACCGGCTCGGTGACTTTCTTCCACCTACATTGAAATGGCTGTGATTAAAACCCAGCACGGAATAAGAAAGAACTTTCCACCCCCAAAACGCTGGCAGGACAGCAATCTGCTTTCCACCAGCCCTGCCAGCAGTGCCCCAGCCCCAGCCTTTCTGCAATGCCTGCCATGCTGAGGCCAACCTGGGCTGCACAACCTGGGCTGCTCCCTGAAACCACATGGAATTAGCAGAAAGAGTCACTAGCACAGAAACTGGAGTCAAGTTGAAAAACTCCCTGTGCTTCCCAGATCCAGTGGACCTCCAGTGGTGTAAATAGAAATATGAGTGAACTTTATAGCAGAAAAGAGAAAATTGTCATGATGAGCAGCTTGAGGTGGTCTGGATGCTCTTTGCTGGCGTGTATTGCTTCCTGTGCTACTCCAGGCGTTTCGTTATGGCTTACATACTATCATCCCCAATTACTTTGCCAAGTAAATACGTTTTTAACACAGAGACAGCCCCTGTCCTGGGTACAACCTCCATCCTTCCCTACCTTTCTTGAGCTCACAATATGGAGTAAAACTCCTGTGCTTCCTTCCTTGTCAGATTATGTCTACTGCATGAAATCACCAGGGCTAGTGCATCCGTTTTGGAAAAAGAGGTGGGACACCCCTCCTTTCCCATTAAAATGTGCTCTCCAGGCAGTCTGAGCACTGAAGAGGCAGTCCACTACTTCTCCTATCCTGCACAAATGATACCCCAGCAGTGTGCTGGGGCCCCTGGGGAGCTCACCAGCCGTGTCCATTCCCCCAGCTCCTGCGTCGTCCCATGCTTTGCCTCCTTTTCTCTCACCAGTAATATCCAGCCACTTACTCCGGGATGATTTCTCTCCAACACCAACACACTTGGCTGGGTCGTGCATACCAGCTGATCTTCCTACCACAGATATCTGTCCCAGGAAATAAATTAACCCCCTAAATCTGAAGAAGTGATATTACAAAAGTCAATAGGGAAATATCTTTTCTTAAACAGAGGGCAGGAATTTCACACATTTCTCACATAAAGTTATCCTTATTCCTTAGGGACTTACTGCACTTTTATATTACATTTTGAGAAATAATACTCATAAAAGATTCATCCTTTTCTAGGATAAACTGGTGTAGCTCTTATGTTTCTCTCCTTAGAGACTTCCGGGACCACAGCTTCTGAAGATGCTCAAAGCTTTCCCTTCCATGCACAGAAGATATGTTTATATTCAAACCACATTTTAACGTTGTGATTGGACAACATAAATAAAAGGATATTTGTTTAATCATTAAGTTCAGGAACAAGAAAAGCACATGCATCACTTGCTGGAGTCTGCTATGTTACCCCAGGACTGCTTGGGAGCTAGACAGTCACCCCACTGCCACCACTTCCCACTCCAGAAGAAAAACTCTGGTGCCTGAGTGACCACTGGGTGGCTGGAGGAGGTTTCTGGGGCCATCAGCTGTGATTTCACCCCCGCGCCCCCGATTTTGGGAAGGCAAGCTCTCGCGGCTCGCAGGCTTGCCGTCCACATGGACGCTGGATCTGCCTTTGGGGGATGCTGCAGGTGGCTCTCAAAATGCAGAGCGGAGACATCTGGAATAAAAACATGCTGGGAAACTGCAAAATATCCCGGGCCTAAGACTGAATCATGGGAACACCGTGTGGCAAATTAGCAAGGTGTGACTCACTGTGACTGGGAAGGAAAGCTTTGCTAACTGGGGCTGGTTATTAAACCATGCAACATCCAAGAGTAAAGTTTGCCCCCGTTTGATTATACCTGTAATTCATTTTCTAACTAAACATGCAACCTTCACTTTTCAGAGCTGTTTTGATCCATTTCCCCCTCCAGCGAACCACCATTTCCTGTTTTCTAGATGATTTTTACATTGTGTTTGGCAACGACCCTGTTCTCATCACCTAGAAACTCAATACTCAGAAGAAAACCGCTCCAGCTGGCTTGTGTGTCGTCATCTGCATACCTTGGGCAATAGATTTTGCAAAATTGTACTGATTAGATGTCTGCTTTTGCTGTTTCAACCTTCTTTACAAAAACACATCCCAGATTAAAGGAATGAATTTTCTGTTGGTTTGCTGGTCAGTCGGTTGGTTTGCAAGTGCCGGTCAGTAGAAGGCATGCTTCCAAACCAGCTCCAAGGGCAACTAATGGAAAGCTTTCAGGTATGTTATAGAAACTATAAAGTCCATTTTGTGTAATTCCTACACTAATTGGTGAGAGGAACACTGAGCACTAGCAAAAGGCATATACGCTCTTGCTGCCCAGATTAAGCCTCCAAAACAGTGCTCTGTGGGACCAGTATTGCATATTACTGCTTGTATTGCATACTCACACCCTGGACACAGTGATTTTTTTTCCCACAACTCATTGAATTGTTTAGCTGCTCTCGATATAGCATTATTTTCATTTTTTCTATGTCTGTATCATAAAATTGGCAAGAAGCGTCCAACACAGAATGGCAATGTCTTCCACTCCTGGCTACATTTCTTCTAACTAATTGGGACAACAATTCGAGTAGCAAAGACAGCTCGTCACAGCTCCATGGAATTACCTTGGGCTGCCAAGGAAGAAGTGCCTCCATGCACAGACCAAGGCGCACAGCAGCCCTGAGCCTGACAACAGCCACCCACTGCATCATGCTCTGATTTAGCACAGAGGTTTTCACGCTCAGTGGCATCGAGGGCTCCGGGAGCCGCTCAGTGTCTGAGGACTGTCCCAGTATGTGAACCACTGGAGAAGTGACAGCACAGTCCCGACCGGTGGCACCAGCTTTCCCTGGGAAGCAAGACTTCCACCACCAGCTGAGCGCAGCAGGCACTCGGTGAGAAGCACGCAGGGTGCCTGTGTGAGCCCGGGTCAGGAGGGTGGTCTGCTCTGCTCCCCCATCCCACAAATATCCCTAACACAGAAGCCTTCGTAAGCACCTCCAGGTCCTGGGCACATCTCTCCCCTGCAGAATAATTTAAAAATTGTTCAATAAACATTTTGCCTTTTAATCCCTCTCTTCTGACGGTGAGAAAGCACAAGTGATTATGAGACAGATAAAATACCTGCAGGTCACAGTTCGCTCTGCCTGCCCCTGCAGAGGGGATGGGCACACTGGACAGATGTCAGTCATCGGGTTTTTTTGGTTTGTCTGTGAGACCACATCACTCAGGGACATGTTATCAGCTGTTTGGGGCAGTACAGTGTTTCAGACAATTAGTACATATCTCTTCGTGAAATCTCTGTGAAACCGTAAAGGAAAGAAAATAGCAGATTGAAATGGTCCTTGTATTTCTCTTGGAAATCCAAGGCAGTCTCTAAATGCCAGTGGGTCAGGTGTGTTTCAGATACCCACTGTAGAAGAGGCAAAGTGCCCCACTGCAAACTCCTCCCTCTGCATCTTAAATCCCAAAGTCAGATTTACACTCTCTCCTTGTAATTCGTACAGGACCCAATGTCATCAATGTCGTCATTATGCCCCAAATACTTTGTCTGAAGCCATTTTCTATACTCGGATTTTATTCTGATTTTGCCCCCCCAGCTTTCTTAGCTCCTTTGTGATCTCTGAGAAGGGCTGATTTTAACACACGTCATTCAGAGGGATCTTCCACGCTTGCAAGGAACATGCAAAGGGCTGTGGCACAGTGCCATCCACAGCGCAGGACGAATAGATCCTCTCAAATATCTGGAGGGATTTCAGACTTCATTTATTTAATTTTCTTTTTGCTTTCCTCTAATTTTGCATTATGGAGCACAATCTCCCAGCCTTCCCAGCACATCAGTTCTCTCCCAGTGCTTTAACATCCCTACGTTGACCAGTCTGAGCTGCCCTATCTAGCAATCACCAGGCAGCAGGACCATAGTGTCAAGCTTTTCATGACCCAAAATTAGCATAAGAAACTGGCACATTGACTGTGACTGTAGGCAAATGTGACCTTTTCCGAGGCTGACTTTATTTATTTATTCTGTTGCCATTTATTTCTCTGTTGCCAAGAGAAAAAAAATCATAAAAAAGTAGTGCGCTGTCTCCCAGACTTACTAACAATAATCAATAAAATACCTCTGACTAGCAACACTTCTTAATCAAACAGTAATTAAGGTTGCAGTTGCAGCCTGGGATGCAGGCTGAGCACACACCAAGACCATCGTTTCCAGTTCCAGTTCCTCTGCACTTCCACTTAGCTGTTCGAGTTCCAGACACGAGTGCCCCCACGGCTATACGTGTACCCACGTGCTGGCACTGGCGGTAGGAATAACTCAGGGGCAAACACGGCCCTGTTTGCCATTGGACCTATATACCATATGTTTGTATAGTCTCGCATGATGTTTGGGAAAACCCCCTCATGTGATGTCCTAAAGCGCACAGCTGGGCATGCACGGCAGTTTTTGCCGGCTCCAGCAAGCTCTCCACCTCTTTGGCCCTGGGAACTATTTCCCTTGGCACAGCCTCCCACGTGGCTCGCTGGCAGCTGTGCTCGCTAAGCCATGCCCCAAATCCCTGAGGGCACTCGAAAGGGGCTGGAGCCCCACATCTTTCCCCTCCTGGTTCCCCGCCTGCTCTGAAGCTTTCACTCAGGCAGGACGATGGGCTCCTCATCACCCCATCCCCTGTGTCCCCTATGCATGAGACCTCTGTATCTGCACAGCTAGATATTAACGAGTTTGGGAGAACCCCCAGCTTCCAAATTAATTAGAACAAACGACCCACCAGAAACCTCGGTCTGTCCTGCTCTCCCCATTTTACAGAGGAGGATGTTCCTGCGTGCCTCCCTCCACACCGCACACCTTGACCACTCTTCGTTTTCTCCTCAGCATGGGGCAGTCCCCTGCCTACCCGGGTAAATAAATACCTGCATCAGCCCTTCCCTGGACAGCCTCTCTTGCTGCACGCAATCTAAGCTGATGGAGAGACAAACACCCTGCCATGAGGTTAATGGTACCTCACCTGAGTAGATCTTTCTTTTCAACGATGACAAGTAATTGAGTTTCTTTGCCAGCTCAGCGTCGGTCCCCGTTGTCAACAGACACTGACACTGCTAATTGTGTAAAAATAATGGGTAAGGATAAGAGATCAATCAAAATTTTTGCAATATTGTCTCCCAGTTTAATAACCTCATTTAATTAGAAATCATAGGTAGCAACCAACGCAGGTAAATTTAATATAAGTTCTGGAACACTTGAGATTGCAATTTTACCACCTCCAATATTCTTGTTAATAAAAACGTCTCTGATGTTGAAGGTTTGTCCCAGGAGTCTCCTCCCATACCACATGGCTCAAAACCAACCATCTCGGAGGACCAGCACGGGCCACCAGCGCACCTTCGTGTCTGCTGCAGGGTGCCCTGACACAAAGCGGCTCCTGAGTGCTCATGTAGCAAACGCACAAACCTGGGGCATTGCAGGGACAGGGTGAGACGTGACTACCCACCCCACTGAGCCTCAGGGAGCAAATGCCACAGTGCCTAAGTGCCTCACGGCAGCAAAACTGCATTTTTGCAGGTAATTTTTCTACCCAGCCCTGAGTGCAGGGTGAGGGGTGCTGTGTACCCCGGCAGGCTGCGAGGATGTGAGGCTGCCTAATGTAATGCAGGGTAATGAGCCCATCTCCAGCATCAGATAGAGATTTGGAGTGGTAGCTGCAGCTGCGTGGGAAGCAGGCTGCAATAGCAACATTGTGATCGGTCTCATTAGCCTAATTACTTGATTTTGGTTTCAGAGCAAATTTACCTTCACCTAGTCAGCTGTAAAGAACAAAAGAGCTACGTTTTCTGGTTTTTCTTTAGCACCACCCAAAAAGCCCATGTTCTGAGAGGGAAGGATATTTGCACAGGTTTAACTTCAGCAACCTAATGTAACTACNTTAGCCTAATTACTTGATTTTGGTTTCAGAGCAAATTTACCTTCACCTAGTCAGCTGTAAAGAACAAAAGAGCTACGTTTTCTGGTTTTTCTTTAGCACCACCCAAAAAGCCCATGTTCTGAGAGGGAAGGATATTTGCACAGGTTTAACTTCAGCGACCTAATGTAACTACAGCGATCCCATGACAAACAGAACACATTAATGAGTTGCCAACAAATGCATAAGAGCAACAAGTGACAAATATCCCTGGACCATTGGAGCTGTAAGGTGCCTCCTGAGCAGTGGGGCAGCAGTGCCATGTGCACCTACGCGAGGGTCAAGATTCTCCCGGAACTTGTCCTCTTACCATGAGGTTTTCATTGTTCACCTGCCTGAACACTGTCTCCTCTGGCCGACAGGAAAAAGATGCTCAGGGCTGCACAGGGCTCTGTGGCTGAGCAGGGAGGGCTGGCAGGGAGGATAGCATGACCAGAAAGGTGAGAGCATCTTATTCACGTCACTGCTCTCCTGTAGCTGATATAGCCTAGGGGACAGCAACCACGGCCAACATTTGGACGCCCAGTCCCGGTCCTCAGTGGCAAGCCAAGAGCAGAGCTTCCCATCCTGGCCCTGGAGAAATACACACACCCATGCAAACGGAGCAGAGGTCCCCACGAGACAAGCTGGACGCAGGGAGCTGTAGAAAGGACAAGTCTGCATTAAAAACATGCCTCTGAGAAGCAGCGTGGCTCCACCTCACTGGGACTTGCGGATTTTCAGTTTCAGTGCCGTGGGCTCCCTCTAACATTCATTGCGAAACTCAGTCAAAGCCACCACGCTTCACCTTGATGTTTTTGGGAAGCCACAGAGAAGCCCTGGTGCCTAGCCCAAAAATCGGCAATAAGTAAAGCAAATAGCTGCTCTGCTCATCTCAGCCACCCTGAGGACAAAGCAGGGCTGAGTGACAGGTCGGTAACAAAAAAGCTCTCGCCACAAGTCAGGCTGAGGGCACCCAGCTTCAGCCCTCACTGCAGACCCTTCTTGCCCTAGTGGTGCAAAGGGTTTTGAGCCAAGCTGAGGGCACAGCTGGACTTGCACCCACGAGGCACGCTGCTGCCTTTTGCCAAGACAGGGGGGGTGAAAAATAGTCTTGCAGTGGGAGAGCAAATCTGTTTTCACCCCAGAGCAGACCTTGTCCATGTCTGCAGCCTCAGCAACAAGGCAGGGCCAGTCCAGTGGCCATCAGGTGCTCCAGGTAGCCGGAGATTTTGGGTTTGGGAAGGGAGACATAACATGCCACACGCGTGGGTAGGGCCTGGCCGTGCTTCTCACTGACCTGCATGAACATGGTCTCTTGGACAAGAGAGTAAATGTCAGGCAAGCGAAGCCCGACAAAACCGGGAGGGTCACTACAGCCCCTCCTGAAAGGCATCAGGACACACAGCAGTGCCCTCGGGTGGGAAGCGGGGAGAACCTTACCCAGATGCACCAGCAGCTTATGAGGGCCAGAGAAGCCTGTTTTTCCCAGCTCTTGCATCCCACCCAGATGATCTGCCCCCGCTCCCACATGGGACGCTGGTTCAGCAAGGACTCAACCCTGCAAAACTTTTCTCCCCCGTGTCCCACTGAAGCCTGGGGGACTGCAGCCACCTCCGAGTGCACGCCAGCTCAGACGAGACACAACACCCTGCATGAACAGCACCCTCCCTTCCCGCATTTTAAGGAAAACTGATTGAGTATCAGCACCAGAGTGGTGTTTTAGATTGCTAGGCATCCTTCTGAATGACTAAACGGCAATGAGTAATATGTATTTACATACATTATGGTCTATTCCCCCATTGGAAGGCGATTTGTGTAAATAACTTCCATTAACGTTAAAGGGAGTCATTCACATAAATCCTCGGCACATTAATGGCCGACTAGCCTCCTCTGTGTAGTATTTCGTGTTGCTGCATTTAGCGAGCACAATATAAACGTGGCCGACTTAATATGCAAATAAATTCAAGTATTTACTGAGCCATAAGAGACAGTTACTAGGCACATCTCTCATTCATCGTTTAGGGGGAAATAGATGGAGGCTGCCAGATGAAATTGGGAGATAAATGCTATAAACATTTTTTTAAGGCAACAGGGGAAAGGGTACCGAGTCTCCACATATACATAAATAATGATCATAAACAGTTTCTTCAAGACATTCTCTCTTCTATTTATTTTTACTCCGTGTGTTTGTCTACTACACAGCCACACTGAAGCTCTATTTGTTGCATTGCCGTTCCCCGCTGGTGGCACTGGAGTCCCTCCCATCCGCCGGGGACGGAGCAGGGCTCAGCACCATCCCCACTCGCTCGCTCATGGCCTCCTCAGCGGCTGCCCAGCTGCAGGAAGGCAGCGTGCTCCCCTTGAAAAGATGGGCCACCCACTGCAGATCTCTCTTTTCCTGGCACCAAAATGTGAGCCCTTCCTCTGGTGGCACCTGGCACAGAAAAGAGGAGGGAGACCTTTGGTGCCATTTCTTCTCATGGATGCTCTCTTGAGGAGATTCACTTGACATTTGCAAGGCAAGAGCCCTCACCAGCTCTGTGTTTTTCTGAGGCAAAAGACATGGTAAACAGATCTTAAAAATGCATCAGATATGGTATTACTGAAGTCCTCCTTCAGTCTCCTGTGTAAGATTTTTAAGATGCCATGGCAAATGGACGTGTCCTCCACAAGACCTGTCCTCCACAAGATATTTCTTTCTAGTGGTAATAATTTAAGCAACACTGATTCACTTGTTTACTCTTTCAGGTGGAAAACAAGGAAAAATTCTCCGTCTCTGTGCAGTTCGATAGGATGATTCCTATGCATATGCATGCTCATGGAAATATGCAGATATACATATTAAAAGGGCCTATCTACCATTAAAATCCACGGCACTCTGCTGACCTGCCTCCCTATTGAATACTCCGGGCTTTTCCATAGGAGTCACCAACAAACCCCTGAGGTCTTCCCAGCATCCCTGTGTTGCCTCTGGGCTGGTGTGTCTGTCCAAGCTCGAGGGCGCAGCGGCGAGGATGTGCAAAGCAGGGTGCGAGCTGAGATGGAGCATCCAGCCTGGCTGCTGTGCTTGCCCGGCTGCCCAGCAGGACCGTCTGGGGTGGCCAGGCATGGCAGCAGCTCAGCCCCCCCCAAAAAATGGTAGCAGAGGTAAAAAATACCAAGCAAACTCTGTCTTTAATGGGGAATCTCCTCCTGTAATGTTGCCCTTTGCTTTTGTCCTCAGCTAAGACCCCAGAACTCCCCTTTCCCCTGTTCAGTGGCTACCTGTCCTGTCAAAATCTCTTTTGTCCAAGTACCGTCTCTGGTCAGGTCTGAAGCTCCCTCTAGGTTTTTTGCTCTTTCCCCTGAGACACGTTTCTTTCCTCACAGTGCCCGCAGGTGCAGATGGCTGCAAACCTCTAATGTATACTTTGGAGATCAGATCAGAAATGGGACCCACCACCACAAACCCACTTGCATCCATCCCAGTGTTACTGTGCCCCTCCGCTGCCTCCCGAGGAGAGGCTCCACCGCCCGTTGCAGAGCGCAGTGCTGGCCTCATTGCTCAGGTGTACCCACTCTGCCCCAAATCCGGGCCGTGCTGTGGGGCCAGGGAGCAGCAGGAGGCAGTCAGGGAGCAGGAGGGTACCTGAGCACCTGATTTTATGACGAGGGGACAGAAAGCGGCAACAAGACACCCAGCGAATGGGACCAGCGGCAGTCCCTCACTCCCACCTTTTCTCTCTCCTGTCTTGATGGACTTGCAGTGTTTAAGTGGCGCGTTACCTCTGACCATGAGTTTGTAGAGTGCCTAAACATTCACTGGAGCCTCTCGGGGTGACAACGACCATCATTCTCAATAAATCTGCCTGTGTCTCAAGACAAGGTCTTGGGTTAAAAGCTTACCTGTCTGTGGTGTCCTCCCTGGCAGGTGGGCAGGAAGAAATCACTAGGGACCAACGCTGCTTAGAGGCTTTCAGGTCACCAAGGACTTTTTCTGCATTATGGGGACGTGGCAGCTTCCTCCTGCTAGCACGAGGGGGTTAATGTGCACCACCACCAAGAGCTCCTGGCACACGGCTGCCTGCAAGCCAGCCCGTTCTGCTCGGAGACGTCTCAGGGCAGCATCTTCCTCCTGGGACCTGTTTTGGGAGGACTTTCCTTGTAGGAAAGGCTCACTGCAGCCCGCAGATAGCCCTGTCAGCTCTCGGGAGTCTGTCCTGCAAGGCTTGGGGTGTGGGGACAGCTTGTCGTCACCTGCCATTAAATCTAAATCAGTTTTGAAAGCAAAAGCACTCACAATTAGCTTCTGTAGTGAAACCTCAGGCGCACGACACTTGCAGGCGGATGGGATGAAAGAAGAAAGCATCTTGTACCTTCCCTGCACCTCCCACCAAGAAAAACATGCCACATTTTGTGGTACCTCCTTCACCTCATTGACACACAAGTGGAAGCATGGGTAGATGGAGGCAAGCAGCAGGAAAAGTTGTTTACGCAACAGAGAGGTACGGCAGCTCTCGCAGTCTGGTGCCTCGGCAGAAGACACGTGCACATGTGCTGCTCACATCCAAGGAGCAAGTCAAGGAGAAATAGACCTGATTTTTTACAAATTACTTGCGCTGCTTGAGATCATGGAGGATGTTGTGAGCACCGAGTTGCACCGGGTCACGCTGGAATTGCCTGTCTCTGCACGTGCTGCAGGATTAACTCTTAGCGGCTCTCCCTGGGGAAGCAAGGCAGGCACATGTGCTAGCTGAGCCCCAGCAGCTGAACTGCTCCCCAGCACCCTGTGCTGAGGTGAGAGATGTCGTACGGAGCCGGGCAGCACTTTGGGTGCAGCACAAGTTCCAGATGTGGAGAAAAGCATCTCTTTACTGGCATGCATTTGGGGTAGAGCTGTGGGTGGCCTTAGCCGGCTGCTCATCTCCTGAGCTGGGAGCCAGGAGTGCAGCAGGGTGGCAAGAAGGTGCGTGGTGCCCTCACATGGGGGCACGGTTAATGGAGGAGAGAGACCTTGGGCTTTTCCCTGGCCTGCGCCAAGTGCAGTCCCCTTCCCTCCTGCCCCCAGCCACAGCAGAGCTTCGTGGGCACCTAGGGTCTGTGTGCACGTGATGGAGGTGGGAGCAGACCCTCTGCAAGAAGTACGGGAACCAAAGCACCGAGAGCAATTTAGGGCACAACATTGAATGCTCAATTTTAAGTCACACCTGTTGTAAATCAAGAAAATGCCAGGGAATACCCCTGGGAGCCCCACGTACATAAATATTCGAAGCAACAAGAGCAACAGCTGGCCTTTGTGGATGCTTTTGTTGGTCTGACATTTCGAATGCCAAGAGCAAGCCGGCATCTGCACGCGTGCCATGTGAAAAGAGCAGGAAACCAGGGGTGTATTCCTGTCCCCGTTGCTGACTGGGGATGGAAGGGAAACCCGGTCCTTTGCATCCCACACCCAAACTGAACAGAGCAACAAACTCAAACAGGAGGAGAGGAGAAGCCTGGAATTTATAGCACCATTTCTCCTGTATGTTGAGAATCACCTTTAAAGATGGCGTCAGGATAAACTTCAGGGCAACAGCAAACAGTTTGGCTCAAGAGGAATTGTTCATTCTTCAGCTTACACATCCAGACTCTGTCTAGGCAATTCTTTATTCAGGCCAAATTTACATTAATTCCTAAAGGGAGCAGTCAATCTTAATGAATGACTTACAGTTTCATTATCTTTGTAAGGCTTTATTAAAAAAAAAAATCAGAAGTTTAGATCTTTAATTAGTAAATTTTAACCCCACCTCCACTGCACATCACCCTTTCTTTTGTCGATTTCTTCATTCTCATCAATAGGAAAACTTGGTGCAGACATTCTAGCTTAGACTATAAATTATTTTCAGTTTTATTCGTCAATCGCAAATTTAGACAGGACCTTTAACCCTATATCGTGATTCTGTTTGGCAGAGCAGTGTGTAATCCCCTGACACACAATTTTGAATGAGGGGCTTTTTTAATATGCAGCAAAATAAAGAGAAAATTTTGCTTCCTTTGCACAGAAAACCAATTCCTCGTGAGGCAGCTTGTTACAACAGAATTAATACACGTTATTCATTTTTCCCTTTAAGGTGAGCCTGGAATATTTTTCTTTGCATAAGTAAACCAATTATTGTTCACTCTCACTGCAGGGAGCCCGGTGGTGACGGTCACCTGTTAAATACTGTAGCTGCTCTTAATGGTCAACTGGAGAACTCAGCTGGGAGTGTTTTATGTAAATAAAGCTGACTCCTCCTTTGCACCATTTTAAAGCTGTAGGGAGAGAAGTAGGGCAGGATTTTAGGGAACTGGTGTATTTTTTTCTCATCGTTGTGTTTTTCTTTTAAAAAACATCATGATGCCGTTGAATATACTATATGAAAGTGAACTAAAATCCCCTGAAGATAACAGGGCTTTGCTGACTTCAGTGTTACCAACTATAAACATTTTGCTTCATTCAATTTTAACAGAAATCATTGCTGTCTTACTCTCCCCAACTGTTTCCTGAAGGTGTTCCTTACCCAAACAGTGCTTTTATGCCTTGTCTATATTTGCCAGGCTTGTGTGGGTTTGCCGCCGTTTGAAGGAGGAGAGCACGCCTCTGCCTCTGGTTTAAAGTACCCTGGATGCTTTCAAACTAATGCTGGGAATATTGGCTAGCCTTAGTGATGTGAGTTTAGTCCAGAGCAGGAAAGGAGCCCCTGGGCACCTCTGGTCGGAGCCCAGTGAGAAGTGGTGACGCTGGGGAATCGGTTAAATCATCCCCTTTTCTACTGCGGGGCTTGGGTCAGCTCCCACCAGAGATGGGCACTGGGGGAGCCTGCGAGGGTGCCGACAGGTCCCAGCACGGCCAGGGACGAGGAGGATGGAGGCGTCCCCACTGAGGGCAGCCCATGCCCCAGCAGCGAGGGGCTGGGTGAGGGAGCGGGCAGGAGCCCAGCTGGCAGGGCTTGCCTGTGTCCTGTTCCCAGGCAGTGAACGGCAAATCGTCCCACACCCCGCTTCCGCACTTCACCCGATGATCTGTGCCCTCTCTTGTTTTTTTTCCTTTTTTTATGTTAGCTTCAATTCAAGGAAGAGAAGGCATCAGAGGGACATCTGTGTAAGGTCACATCTCAGCCTCCTGAAGCTCAGGGTGTCACCCACGTACCGTGATGGGGTGCTTCACAGCGTTTCTCTTTTAAACTTTCTTTTTTTTAATGAGTATCAAAAGAACAAATTTTTGTGTCAAGCACAGAGCTAAGGCAATGGCTGAGGGAAAAGCATTCTACTGCAATTTCTTCTTTCTAGGTACTGTAGCCACCATCAAGCACCTGTACAGTCATGTGTCCCCAGCAGGTGAAAAACCTCAGGACAAGGCGCTCATCACCCAAGAAAGAAAATTGCCTCTTTCTACCCACTCTTTTCCATAAAATAAAGGAAAGTACTTGAGTTAAACAATTTCCAATAAATGAAATAACAAATATCAGAGTTACTGTGCTACACCAACAAAGCATTTATCAAGGTATACCCTCTGCAGAGTTTCTGAGCTAATTCAGCACATGTACTTTTTCTGTCACTAGATGTTTTTCCTGTCCCTCTTGCACACTCCATCACTTAAAATCTCATGCCCCTGCCAGCCTTTCCAATCTGAAGAACACGTGCATTGGCTAAATAACTTTTATGACGGGCAGAGGGGCTGTGCCTTAGCGGGAAAAATCAGTGAGCCATCTGAGTTAAAATAAAAAGTCACCTTGCAGCCAGAGAGGACCTGGGGACACCTCATCTAAGTAAGATCACAAAACCTGAACTTGCAAATCTCCGAGCCATATCCTCAGCTGGTGTCAGATGAGGCTGGAGCCAAGGAAGCTGTGCTGATTTACACCACCGGCTGATTGAGCCCAGTGTGCTTGGCTGGTCCGGGGACTGGCAGCACAGTGTGGTGGAGGCTGATGTAAGTACTTCTGTGGCACAAAGACACTTTTCAGACTCCAGCCCTGTTCCCACAAATAACATCCCTCTGCTTTCCAAGTATTTGCCACTTAACACCCCCTCCCTCCCCCCCCCCCC
>VZSC01000350.1:36771-126512 GCA_013398225.1 Steatornis caripensis | reverse complement strand
CCCCCCCCCCTTCACGTGCTTTACACTTCCCATTGTGCCTTCGTTCAATTTGAAAAGCCCTTGGTCTATCCTTGAGCAAAGTGTCTTCAGAAGCCCCTTGAAATAAACCTAGGATTAAACAGAAATCCCCCTCTCTGCACACAATTCAAACAACTTTCCTTCTGCAGCTCTCCCGATTAACTTTACATTCCTACCACAAGCCTCACATGCACCAAAACCAAAAGCACCTTCCTTCTGCCAGATCGCTGCCGTTAGATGAACCCAAGGCAAAGAAACCAACGCTCGCAGCCACTCACCGGCTATGGAAAGGGAAACAGCGCCCAGCTCTCAAAGGCTGAGTTACTCACGGAACCACGCTGGGCTTGAACCTCTGTCAGTGAGCGGTGGGCTGCGGGCTGGGGCAGCGGCGGAGGCTCAGGGAGCTGGAGAGGGACCGGCAGGGCTAGCCGGGCGCCCGCACGCTTTTCATCCCCGTGCTCTGTCCCCTCTCAAAGTTACCTTTAAAACACCTGAAAAGACAAACACAAACAACTCTGCTCAAGTATGGTCCTCGGTGACTCTCGTAAGCTAGATGACCGTTAGTCTCAAAGGAAAAACACAGCAACACTCCCTTCAGTTTTCAGTTAAGGATAAAAAAATCAACTTAGCATCTGGTTTGAAGGTATGAGGAGATGATAATCAAACTCATTGCTCTATGAACTATACTAAACCCCAAAATCCGTGGCATAAATACTGCCCGCTATGCATATTGCAAAATAAGTTGCTTTTAAAATGGAAGAGGTGTTTACCTGGCAGCAAAAAAATCCCCCGCTCAGATTCAGGCTTGGAAAAGCCCGAAGCCGCTCTGCATGCAGAGTGCTCTGTAGTCAGAAGTCTTCATCAACTAGTGCACACATACACACACTCTGGCGCGCGCGCGCACACACACACACATGCTCCCGCTGCCGAGCAGCCTGAGCCGTCGGCACACGCTGATCTGCTGCCCCTCTCCTCACACAACCTGCTCCAAGGACTGAGTAAGGGTGTGCTTTGGTGAAGAGTCTCCAACTGAGGAGCTGTAAAGTTCCCGTACAGACAAGCCGAACGAGAACTGCTCCGACAAGGCTCAAAGACAAACGTCAGGCAGAGAAGAAGAAGCATGCTTTCCCCTTACCTATTGCTTAGGTTAAAACACTGAGCAGTGTCTTTAGAGAGCCCGGGCACTGGGACCCAAAAGGCAGAGGACTTTCAGCACAGTCACACAGACCCCGGCAAAAGCCATCTTCTCCCTGTCTCTTAGCACAGTGTAAGCCTCCAGCAGCTCAGCTCTCCAGCTGCAAACATCTCATTAGACTAATGCATTCAGCACAGGCAGAAAACTCGATTTACCATAGCTACAGCAATGAATTTCCATTACGATGACAGCTTCAACCACATCATGTCCGGAAAAGCAGCCAACCACTGCCTTTTAAAGAACACACACATTTTACACGCAGAAAACGAGGCCTGCGCGCCGGGTTTCCTTTCTCTCCTCAGCTACACCGAGAAAAAAATTGCCATTTCGTTTTATTTCAGAAACTCCGCAAGCTGAAAGGTAAAGGCATTTGGACTCTTTTCTTTCCTCCCCGCCCCCGCCAAATCGCAGTGTCTTTTGCAATACCGTGCGCTGGGCTGCGATGAGCAGAAGGGGTGTTTGCAACATTTCTGGTTTCACTACCCCTCCTCTGTTGCCATGGAAACCGGACTGTAGCATCAGCCCTTTGTCCCGCTCCTGCAGCAGCCTGGCCCGATGCTGAGCTTACGTGATGCCACGGGTGGGAAGGAGCAGTCACTTCGTTTTGGATAATTTACGTGGAAATCGGGGGAATAGCGCTTAGCATCTTTTTGCTGGTGACATTAGGTGTGCGTGTACAGTGTTGCTCATGCGCGCACACACACACGCACCTGTACACAAACACGCAGGGTCGGCTGTGTGGATAGTATTACAGGTATGGCCAGGCAATGGCATCCGTAATATGTAGAAATATCAGTTATCGCAGCCATGCCATGGCACTTGCGCAGGGTGCGGGACCGGCTTTTCGCTGCGTTTCCAGTCACACGTCACAGAAGACACTACGTCTTCCCTTATTTACACACACTAGCAGCTCTTACCACCAAAAAAAAAAAAAACTGTAATACATATAATAAATAATGATCATAATAATCCTCCCATGCTCCGTTGACTGTGCTAGATCGAATTAGCCCAGCAAAGGGGTTTGTCGCAGTTGTTTGGGAGTGTTGCACAGCTCCCTACTGCCCGCTTTGTGCGCTCACATCCAATGTTACTCGGTATTTATGGCAAGCCAAAATGTGGTCCTCACCCCTCTTTGCTTCCACTCCTGTGAATGCCTCATCAAACGGGCAAGCAGCCACGGTCACCGGCTCTGCTGGTTTTCTGGCCTCTGCACACAGGTTTTGTGCTAGCATGGCTTTACAGGTTTTACGGAAGTTACTTTCAGCTTGTCACCACAGAAGATGAGATGAGCATTAAGCCTGTTATATCTACTGAGGAAGAAGAGGAAAAGCAAGGAACTCCAGATCCCGGACCAGTTGTGCCTTTGAGAGCCGGAGCTTTGCTGGTGCCCTTCCCCAGCAGCGGCGAGGACGGCAAGCACCTGCCCACCAGTGACTGTGAGCAAGGGGAGATGCTCGAGCTCGCACCACCAGCCTCTTGCAAGCAGAATAAGGTTGGGAGGATGGCTGGGGTGTTTATTTCTCTCTTAAAATCACAACTAGAGAAAAGCTTTGTACATTTAAATCTAAAAAAAAATAAAGTTTGGTAGATCCAGGAGAAACAAGGCAACTTTTTTTTTTTTTGCTTGCATTACTATAAATTTGACAGACATAGTAGGTGTGAAAAAATGTATTAGCAGCACAGAGTTGGAATGACTGTTTTCTATCTTCCACTACTGGTGTGCGAAACCCGTGGTACTCACAAACACGCTGGGTAAGGAAGTACACAAGCACTCCTCAGCCCAGCCTTCATCCTGGCAAGGTCCTGTTAATCCCCCTTTTTCCCTTTTCTCTTTCTTTTTTTTTTTTGAGAAAATCAAGGTCAGTGGGCCAACACTCATGTATTATTACCACACCAGAATAGAATGGGGGGAACTGGAGCACCGTGCAAATTCCAGTTTTAAGTTCCCTAATAGGATAAATGAGGGAAAAGCATTAGTGATTAAGAAAAATCATCATGACAGGATCTTTTAAAAAGCCTGTCTTCTCTTTTAAGCTGTTTAAAATTTTGAGCATGAGTCTTAGCCATCCCTGTCATTTCACATCGCCTCAGCAGATGCGTTGCTGCAGTGGCTTGTCACACCCGGTGCTGTTGGTTGCGTCACACCACGTTACCGATGCCATGCAGCACGGGAGGGCTGGCACAACAGCACAGCTCAGATGCATCGGCTGGGGCCTCTGGCAAAAAATATTATATTAATACAGTGCAATACAACAGCAAAGTGTTGGGGAGGGGATTGGAAATTTTTATTTCTCGTTGCTGTTGTTGTTACTGCCATGCATAATTTTGCAGGCCTCAGACCGGCCAAATCCCCCCTGCTTTGGGAGCAAGTTTTTCTCAGTTAAAGATTGCGGAATTCTTTGGACTGTGCTCTTTAAAGGACTTATTTGACAGCCTTGAATTTAAAGTTTAATTTAAAGGGTCTTGAATTTTGGTTTAAAACACACAGCTGGTCTGTGGGGCAGCTTAACTTATGGCCAAAAGCAAGGGAGAATGTGGTAATGTCAGGGGAGTGGTTTGAAGCACTTACATCTGCTATGAAGTCAAGTGCAAGGCTCGTTTCCAGATCTTGGGCTCCACAAGAAAGGGGTGAGGGGCAAAGGCAGATGAGCCAGTGGTGGGCTGAGGGGAAGGTTTTGCCCAGGACGGTTCAGGTGAACGGTCTGTTTGCGTGCTCGCGGCACGCTTGCGCAAGTGTCGGGCGCCGCATGAGCGGCCCTGGTCGCCTGTTGGCAGCTTCAACCCAATGCTGGCCCATGCAGCCTGAGGTTTGCCCACGCCGCTCTTCCCACGTGCAGAGAGAGACTTGCCTGACTGCGGGGCGGACAGGCAGATGGAGGACGCAGAGGAGCTTTAAATCTCTGCCCAAGGAAATCTGCCCACCAAACAACAGAAACATGGTTGAGCAAAGTAACCACTTGCTTCATTTCCGAATAGAAATGAAAAAGGTGACAAAGTCAGGGGAAAAAAATAAAGTCTTGTTTACCTGAGGCCCTGGATGTCAGCTAGCCTCAAAAATGCTAAAACACTTTCCTCTGTAGGCATAGGGTTTGCAAATGATGACGACACTGTAGAGTGATCTCTGCACAGAAAGGCAGGTGATAGCAGAGCAAGGAGCACGACTGAAGTCTCCTGTCTCAGCTTCCTCGACTATTTGAGCTGTGGGCCACCATCAATCTCAAAAAATATTTTTTTACATACAAATCTTTTTCATTGTGTCCTCCATCCCCCTCCATGCTCTTTTAATCAGTGTCCTGGTATTTGTCTTTCACCTATTTTGTATTGATTATTTTCCAACCCTTCTTTCCACTGCTTGTCCTCACAGCCTCCTCTGAGCAGGAATAGACCCCAGATGTGAGAGTGAAGCTTTTGGGGCAGGCAGTGGCATGGCAATGGGTACAGGTCAGGGCTTTGATGAGCAGGTGGGAGGCAGCCCAGGGTTCGGACACGCGTTTCTCAGTACTGGATTAGCTCCTAGCTTGCCTGGTCTCCTGGATGCAAGAGCTTTGCTTCCCTGTCTCCAGACTAGCTGGGTATTTTTTTTGTGCCATGGATACAAATTTTACCCTAATTTTACCCTTGGCCACCAGAAGTCACATCTGAAATACTAGCAGCCACACCAAAGCCCTGCCCTGCTGTGGGCTCCTCTTTCGCTAGCAATGTTGGCTGGGGCTGCAGATACCCATCACCATCCACGTGGATATGGGGAACAGCCCTGATCCCCGGGGTAAGCTCTGTCACTCCCTGTAGATGCCCTGAAATACCCTCAAAGAGGGACTGACCCACCAGCTCTTGATGAACTGCGCAGGCCATTTTGGGCAGAGGACAAACCCGGCCATGGCCCAGGCTCTCCTGGCGAGGGATGAGCATCCCAGAGGTTGCCACTCACGCAGGAGCATGCCGGATCCTGACCTCAGACCGTTGCCGCTCCTCAGCCGTTAGCTCCCCGGCACACCCAGCCCTGCAGCCCCGTGCCAGGCAGGATGGCACACAGAGATCTGCTGCTCTCCATCCACCATCAACATTAATAAACTCCCACAGATTGTAATTCTATTTCAAGCATTACCCTGTAATTTAAATAATTCGATTCTTTAAACAATTACATTCAATTACCTTCAGATTTTCCATGAAATCAGAAAGCATTCAGGGTAAGTGCAAAAGGAAATTAAATATTCCGAAACAGCGTAAGTGTGTGCAGCCGTACCTGCTATTTGGGCAGAAGATGAGCGGGGCAGGGGGGGCTCAAAGCACTTCTTTCTGCCACCAGCAAACGCCTGGCTCTGGGGCTGACACTCGCCCTCTCAATCACTGCTGCACAAAAGGCAGCGGCGGCAGCAGTGGGTCTTGGGGGCAGCTGCCTGCCCAGGTTATGCCCTGTATGCGATTTTTTTCCCCTGCACGTTTCTTTATTAGATGTTTCAGTTTAACAAGATTTTTACCTATAAATCTTTCCAGATGCTGAATTAATCTCATGACACCCACCCTGACCCTCTTCAACCCTGCCATGTTTGTGTAGATTCCATTGGTTAAGTTATGATAGGGTCCTATTTAAGGGAATGAATTTAAACAATAACCTTAATTACAAAAGCAGTATCATCTTTCAAGAAAGCAGGTCTCCAGGGAGGACAGCTGCTGAGAAGTCATTTAGACACGTGAGCCTTTGAAAACAGTGGTGAGAGGGGCAGTGACTCCAGCCCTGGCTGCCACCGCTCCCCGCTCGCACCCTGGCTCCTTCCCACTTGCCCAGCGGAGGAGGTGGGGTGGGACGGCAGCACTTGGGCAAGCAAGAAATCCCCAGGCTGCCGGGGCCCCACAGCACCAGCCAGTCACCCCCTGCGCATCCCGTCCCTGGAGGTCACCTTTTGTTTAAGCACATTGCTAAATTTGAGTAAAGCCACAGAGACTTACTGACGTATGCCAGCTATTTGCTCAGGAGGCAGAGCTGAAAATTAAGCCCATGCCCGAGGCAAAGGGAAACTGCCAAATAAAAGCCTGGCAGCAGCCTAGATGAGCAAGGGGTGACAGGGCAGGGTTCCCATCCTGCTCAGACCCCCACCCAGCCCAGCCCATGACCACCAGCCACCCCACAGCCCCCTGGACAGACTCCGGAGCAGCTCTGCCTCCTCCATTCGCCGCTGCAGCAGCCCCTGCAAGGTGACCCAGCCGCCTCCTCATCCCAACTCACTGCTTGCTTAAGGACATGATTATTTCCCAAATTACTAAACATCAGGAGCGGCTTTGTAAGTTGCTTCATTCTTTATTACATTTATTGATTTTAAAATATTTTAATGGCTCGTTTATTGCTGTGTTAAAGAGCTCAGAAAGGCAATAAAGTCACGCGACATCCTTAGTGATAAAAGAAATAATCCTCCGAGCTGCAGAAATCGTGCTTTCTCCCTTCCCTTCTGAGATTCTTTCAAGAAAAAAAGGAAGACCAACTGCACTCAAAAGGCCAAGTGCCTGGGCAAAATCCCCACACCCAAAGCGGGAAGGTAGAATAAGGTGTAAAAACTTGTAGTCAAAACTCCGGAGCACCAAAGCAACCTGCTGCAGCAAAGAAACCTTATTCATGCCCCTTGGTTAAGCTGCTTGACACACACAATCATTTTTTTGTATGTTGGTTTATATGACTGAGGTGACTGGCCATGGACCATCTCTGTCCAGCATCGGCAGCGATGCTAAAACAGCCATGTACCTCCAGGTCCAGCACAAGGAGGTCGCATCGATGCCAGCTGGGGTGTAACACACGAACTTGCTTATCTGCAAATATTTACTAATGAGACTCCCTTGAGACCCAGAGTACGTCAATCTGCTGGAGCAGAGCCAAAGCAGCCGGGCTGCCGGGCTGCTGCCCGCAACGTGTACCCAGCGTCTGCTCCAGACGCATGGCACCGCCCCAGTGTGGCATCTGTGTCCCTCGGAGACGTGGCTCTGGTGCTGGCACAGCGAAAAGCTGCAGGGTGCAGGGGAAGGAGCTCTGCTCTCCCCTCCAGCCCCTGGCCCCGCTTCCAGCCTTGTGCGTGTCCCACTGTGGGGTAACAGCCTCACCGGTCAGCACCTGGCAGCAGCTGGAGGCTTCATCCTTGGTGTCGGCAACACTGCAAACCTTCCTGTGATGGGGGAGAAGTGGCAGAGGGATGGCCCCATGGTGACGCTGTGCCAGCTTTGGGCCTCTGCGATGGCAAACAGAGCTCCCGCTGGCTGCCAAAACAGTGTCTCCAGAGGATGTCCCCAAAACGTACACATTGCCTCAGCATGGCACAGCCCAGCATCTTTATTCAGTGCTAAGTCAGCAGGTGCGTGGCTGAGAGGCTTGCTCCAGGAATGCTGAGATGGACAGCAATTACTGGATCTCGTTCCACAGAAAGTTGAAGGAGCAGTCAGGATTATTTTTTGCATGACTTTCTGCTGCTAATTACATGAGAAGTGTCTGACAAGGTTAAGGAATTGAATCATAGAATCATAGAAAGATTCGGGTTAAAACTGACCTCAAAGACCATCCAGTTCCAAACCCCTGCCATGGGCAGGGACATCTTCCACCAGACCAGGCTGCTCACAGCCCCATCCAACCTGGCCTTGAACACTTCCAGGGAGGGGGCATCCACAGCTTTTCTGGGCAACCTGTTCCGGTGTCTCACCACCCTCGTCATGAAGAATTTCTTCCTAATACCTTATCTACATCTACCCTCTTTCAGCTTGAAACTGTTATCCCTTGTCATATCACTCCATGCCCTTGTAAAAAGTCCCTCCCCAGCTCTCTTGTAGGCTCCTTCAGGTACCGGAAGGCTGCTGTAAGTTCTCCCTGGAGCCTTCTCTTCTCCAGGCTGAACAACCCCAACTCTCTCAGCCTGTCTTCATAGGAGAGCCAACTCCTTATCCAGCCAGTGGTCCATCCATCAAGTCCATGTCTCTCCAGTTTAGAGACAAGGATGTCATGTGGGACAGTGTCAAATGCTTTGCACAAGTTCAGGTAGATGATGCCGGTTGCTCTTCCCTTATCCACCAATGTTGTGACCGTGTCGTAGAAGGCTGAGTTAGAAACTCTTCACCGAGTATGCACCAGAACAGTTATTTGTGAGGCAATGCAGTGAAACATTAGCTTTTTCTTGTAAGAACCACAATAATATACAGACAGAGGAATTTCATTCAGCTGGTATAATTTCTCCTGCCCACCCCTGCAGATATTGTAACTGCCACCAGGCATTGCCAGCTCCATGCTCCACTCTGTCCAGCTGGGCCAGATCCAGGGGTGACCTTGCAGCAGATGCAGTCCGTTTCCCTCCCATGCCCACAGCACAGGGCATGGCACAAGAAGTATTTGTCCTCACAGCGATGCTGGCAGAATGGGGCAGGGAGCTTGAGTGCCACTTGAGTGCACGTCTTACAGCAGCTTGTACCTTGCCGAGCCCCAGAGACATGCACACTGCTTTTACAAGGAATAATTCAATCGTCCTCTTACCATAATGGAAAGCAAGATGGTTTAAACAATGTTTAGGGCACCTTTCCTAAAAGAGTATCTTTCCTAAATGGAGATTTTCCTGATTCTGGAAAACTTCTGGAAGTTGATTCACCAGCATCTTCAGCCTAAGTTTTGGCTTTTGTATAATGAGGGATTGTGAGCTGGGAAGTGTTATCATCTGACAATAAAACAAATCTATTTTAACAAATATAATATCATAGTGCAATAATAAATTCAATGAATAGCTCAATAAAATGAAAACAGCAGCAGTGATCTAAACATTTCCTATTTTGAGCATCTTTCTCATATATCTCGGCTCAAATAGCCTAACTTTCTACAGTAGAGATAACCAGATCTGGGCAGTAGTTAAAAAAAAATCCTCCAGCTGAAGGTTTTTGTTCCTTGGATTACTCTGCTGGTTTTACAGTCATTTCCAGCCCAGGGTGTCCTCAGGCACTCAACCAATTAAACACCTAGAGCCTGGCAGCAGCCAGCAGCTCCCCACTCGGCAGTGGGATGCTGTGGACAGCAAACTCTGTTCCTGCGCAAGGTACCACCCGATTTCGGTAATCGGCCCCCATTCAGCACACTGGCGGCGCAGGTGCCCACGCTCTGCTTCCTAACCTGTCTGTCCCTGCCTTACAGACACAAAGCCTTGGCTGCTGGGCTTGCTGCACGGATGTGATTGAAACAGAAGTGACGGCGAGCTATTTTCTGGCAGAGGGGGATACCAAACCAGGCTCTTCTCCCTGTCCTCTGCAGCCCCTCATCCCAGCGGCCGCTGCAGTGCGTGCTGTGCTCTCTTGTGGGCCCTTCCCATGGGACCAGGGCAGGATCACACCCTCCCTAGCTAGCTTCCCCTTCTCCTCCCTCAGGTGTGGAAAACTGCTCTGGCACTAGGAAAGCAGATGTTATTCCCGCTCTGAAAAATGTGGTGCTCCCGAGAGCACATTAGCGCAAAAATCCTGGAGGAAGCAGTGCTGAAGAGGCTAGGCAGGGCGGCGATAAGGGCCAATGCATGTCACATCTGAAAGCCAAGAAAGCCATTCCCAGCGAGGGACTCTGTGCCAAAAATTTGATCTCCAAACATTAATGACTAGAGCAAGGAGGAAACTACGGTTCCACCGCCTGTCCTCCCCGGCAGCCACTGCATGGCCGTGCCACACAGAAAGCCTCTCTACCCCACGCTGAACACTTGCTCCCACACCCAAAAGAGGGGGCAGAGGAGGTGCAGTGGTGCCATCTCATGACCCCTGCCAGAGGAGTGCTGCACCTCACTCGCTGGGGCAGGCTCAGCTGCCACCCTCAAGCAAGACTCGTCAGAGAGAAAGCCATTAATAGCAATTTCATATAATAAAATCTCATACAAATGTCCAAATCCAGTAGATTTTTTTTTCCATAGCTAAAAGAGCAGTAAAGATATATGTCTATATAAGCTCTGTTTGTATACTTCTTTTCCTTAATTCAATAGAAAATATAAAATCAGTTGCTATCCAAATTCACTGTAGTTATCTCTTTTTTTCTTTTGGCAAGTGCTATTTTTAGTCAATACGCTTGCATAGTCATACTATAGCATAGCTATTTTTTAAAATTACATATGCCAGCATAGTTTATAGATTTTAATTACCCAGGAAGTTGGATAGCCATCAGCAGTCAGGAGCTGTATGTTGTTTGCATACAAACTCAGTCGAAGAACTTCACCACACGGCATCTGCTTGTACAACCGAGGAGGGGCAGACCCTCTCCAGAAGCCAAACCCTGGTACAGTTTAGCGCCTGTTGAATGGTAGTCAGGATCCAAGGGCTCAAATGCCACAGATCTTCACGTGGAGGAGAGAAGGGGGAGCTTGGTGGAAGAAGGTATTTCAGTGACGAGCATGGATTTAGGAACATAAATGCAGCACTCCATTTCCCAAAAACCTGACAGATGGGACATGGGACATACACCCCTCCTTGTCGGTATATCAAAATGCCATGTCCAACACTGGTCATAGAGGCCAGTTTCTGCCCAGAGCACACCACACATATCCCCAAGCTGGAACCAACACAGAGACACTGCTCCATAAACACATCGGAGGTTGGTGACGGCTGTAAGAGACGCAGGGAGCCCCAGCATGCTGCTGACAGGGGCGATGAGCAGAGCTGAGGAGCAGGGCTGACCTGCTGCCGGAGCAAAATGCAGCTGCACAGCCACCCAGGCAGCTGTGGCACCTACGCACACATTTGCCTTGCTAACAGACGCCAGCTGCATCTCTTGGCCATACACCACTCCTCTTCTTCAAAAAAAAAAATACTTGCAGAGATCAGAAATACATTAAAGTTTCATCGTTCAGTTAGCTTCTGAGGATGACCTGTATCTGGATTGTGTTCTACTGGTGGTGGGGGAAGTACTTTTAGTATAGTTTAGCTCCAAAGCACCCCAAAGACGTGTGAAATCCAGAATCCCAGGGCAGGCTCTGTTGTCCTTCATCGACATGTAACTCTGCAATGACTTGTCAGATCCTGTCACAGGCGAGCAATTAGTTGACCTAGCAAAGAAGGCTTAAACCTTGCAAGTGGCCTCTGCTCTACACCAGAGATGGGACAAATTTTCGTTGCAGCTGTGCAATAGTTGCCAAAAGAAAAAAAAAAAAAGCAGAACCAAAACATTCTTCCCAGTCGTTATCTGAGCTAGCTGATTAATTGCTCAGTGCTAAACCTCAGAAATCATATTGTAGTTATAATAACACTAATTTAATTTTATTGGTGATATTTTTTAAATAAAAGGCTTGATTTTAGGGTTTTCCTTGTATTTTCTCTCCTCTACTATTTTGACACTTCCATCATTTTTGACGCTGGCATGATGTGCATACTAAAGAGCCTTGCCTGTGTCTAACAAGCTGGATTATTTTATTATTGCCTACTCTACAGCCTTGCGTCTGCAGAGACCTGGGTTACAAAGGCTGATGTCAGCCTCCACATCGGTGCGCTGTAATATTTAACACTGAACACTTACATAAAGATTCAAAGCAGCGTGGTGATTAATTGCTGTCATTTCTGCAAGTCTCCCCAGCTCACATTTGACCGAGAGGGCCAGGCTTCCCTTTTAAGAGACGCCAGAGTTTGAACAATATTGCTCTATTTTTTGTTTTAATTGGCTTTTAGCGGCGAGCGCGGAAGATGTTGTGTTGGGCAGGACTGGTCGGGCAGCGTGCGGGCAGCTCGTGCTGACCTGCGCCTGCTGCCTGGCACTGACGCCCCGGTGACATCTCGCAGGCACCGCTCCAGGCATCTCCATTCGTTGCCTTTCGGAGGAAAAGGTTAGAGACACCCTGGGCAGGGCTGGCTTTGGCATTGACGCTGCAAGAAGGGAACAGACTGGACAAACTAAGTTGCTTTCATCCCTATGATTTCTCTTTTCATTCCCCTGCTTCTGTTGAGCTCATAATGGAGATGGTCTCCCTGGCCTCGTCACTCAGCCCTCTCTTGCCTTTAATGCTTGGCTTGTCTCATGGCTTCCAAAGTGCTCAATGCAGCACCCTACCTGTCACTGTGTGCCTGGCAGAGCCAGATCTGGTGTCACCGCGGGGAGCAGGGAACAACTTCACTGCGCGAGGGGCAGCAACTCATGGACACCCTCTTTCCGAAACCAACAGCCCTTCAGGTGCTGGGGGCCCATCGCCCTGACTTCCTCGGCTACCACGCAAAAACACAAACAGGAGAAGAGGTTCTTCACTTGTCCAAAACACCCTGACCCCCTGCGTTGGGACGCAGGGGCAGAGGGTCTCTGGGGAGGGCCAAGGTGGGGGACAAGCAGGTGACATGGGTCACTTGCGCCCGCTGTGCGGGCTGGCCCCAGCTGCCCTGCCTGATCCCCTCCGAGTCTTATAAGTTTGCTGAGAGATGGGCCAGATATATCTAAGGCAGCTTTTGCCGAGAAATGAAGAGCCTTGTGTATAGAAGTATCAGTATTTTAAATCACCAGTAACTTCTAGCATACATACTATATATTAAACGTCAGTTTGAACGTAAAATATAATGGGGTAGCTTTTCATCATTGGAATTAACGATTCAGCCCCGATTGCAGTGGAGAAAAATAAAAGGTATCAAATACACCTAACAAATCTACATCAGGAGGGAACCATAAAAAGATACAACCAGGATAAAACCTTGTGGGCAAGCTAACTGCGAAGAGTAAATCCTCATAACTTTAGGAAGAAGTACCTGTAACGCAGCAGTCCCTTCTGCCACATGATCTTTAAGAGAAGCTAATGACGTAAATGAGGTTGCTCGAATTGCCTCGCGACGGGAAGCTGTCACCCATTTGCTGTACACGGGAAGGAGCACGCAACAGTCTGTCCTGCATCTGAATTGATCTGGAGGGACCTGCACAGCTGGGCGACGTGGGCAGGCAGACCAACAGCCTGGTGCAAAATGAAGCAAGAACTATCACAATTCATCGGTTTATTTCAAGCGACCAAAGTGATTGTCACCTGGGCCTCCAAATCTTGCCACCCTGTCACGGTCAGTGTCTATTTTACAGCCATTATAACCTGATCTCAGCTGATGTGATTTACACATAGTAATTAATGGAGCTTCAGCTGTAAGGAAATTGGAAGTTCGATTTGAGGTTAATTTACTGCACACGCATACATTACAAAGCGCAAATTCCCTAGCTGTGATCTGGGCGTGGAGAAAGGATTGCGTGCCATAAAGGACAAAATAAAACACCCAACAAACAATATGCCGCTGGTCTTCCACACCTCCCGCTCCTGAAGTGTCTCCTCAATGGGAGGATGGCACACAAATGAATCTGGGCATCTCAGTACAGGTGCTTGGAGGTACAAAGGCAAAGTCCCCGCTGTCTCTGCTATCCCATTTCCCAGCTGTGGGAAACATCAGCCTGGTGCGCTAGTGAGTATGGCCTCAATCTGATCTCATACAAAAGATGCTGTATCTGTGGCATGCACAGGAACAACGCCGGCAACGGAAAACGATGCCTAAAAGCCAGGACAAGCTTTCACAGCAAGGATGGCATTACATTTTCAGCCACCTTAAGTTAAAGGTGGCCTCATACCAGCCTGGCCTTTTGGAGCGTCGAATTACCACGACCACGCAAAGCCAAAAATCAACGCCTGGGTGATACGCACTGACTCGTGTGAGAGGTGGCATCGGTGCTCTCCCGGCTCAGGGACTGCCGTGCAGAAGATAACCGCAAGATGTCCAACATTTCCAGGGTTTCTCAGAATGCCTCCAGCTTTGTGCCATGAAGCATCTAGCCATGTTGCTTGCATAAAAAGGAAAGCACTCACACCTTATTTTAAAGTAAAGGTGGACAACTTAAAAACAATTGCTCAAGGTGGTCCATGCAGTCTCCTTTGTGCCGTTAAATTCCACACATGCAATGCAACAATAGGACCTTCCCTGTTTAATTATTAGGGCATATACGTGATAGGGTTATACACAGCGCAAGGTTGAAAATGCTTCCTCATTCAGCACGCGTTTGAAATTAAATTCTAGGCAGAGTGTGTGCAATTTGGCTTAAAAACCATGATCATTAGCTTTACAATCTATTGTGCTAATTAGACTTATTAATAGGTTTCATTGCCGGTAACAGTTCTGTTATTTAACTGAACGATGAATATAAACAATTTCAGCAGAAAATTATTTCTACCAACTAAACAGTGTCTGCGTGGGCTCAAATTGCATCTTAAAACAAAACAGTGCCAGGAAAGAAATTAATTGCAAGCCACGAACGTCACCCAGATGTACAGCATGTACAAATTTTGTATCCCGTCTAGAGTTCAATGCTGAACATGAGACACCCAAAGTTCTCTCTTCAATTTGTTCCCCGACTTTCTAAGGCCCCAACATAGCACAGCCAACAAAGTACCCACTTACCTTGCTGAGCAGAAAGTTCAAGCACACGCCTAGCCTCTAACTCGGCACTCAGGCGCTCTGCTGAGTTTTTGACAAACCCTAAGAAAAGAGAGCACCGCTGCCCCGCGCAGATTTTGGAGACGACACTGCCAGGGGCGTTTTCAAATGGGTCTGCACGGGACGCACAACTCGAGCGACCATGGCACGCTGCAGGCGCGTGCGGCTGCGCGCAAGGCACCCCAGGTACCCTGTAAATCAGCTCCTCGGGGCACGGGCAGCCTACCGGTAGGACCTAACGTATCTCACTTCACAGAGCTTAAAATACAGCTGCATTTGAGATACCTTCACAATGTCTACCTTACACAAACACTTTTCCAAAAATGAATGCGAAGCAATGTTTCAGGCTCAAAATGAACTCATTAAGACCCCAATTCTTGCTACAAAAGGAAGATCTGCCTTTCTTTCTCTGCCAGGTTTTTAAATAACTAAATAATAAATTAAATAATTACAATCTTAAAATGGGTTTCCTTCAGCAGTTTTTAAATGAAGTCAGCAAGGAGTTTTGGGGGGGGAACCCCACAAACAAACAGATACAAAAACAGGGGAAACGCAGATATAACAGTAGAGTTTGCTTGAAAGAAAAGACAGAGAGAAAAGAAATCTCAATCAATGCCTTCCCGCAGGAAGAATTCCAGGTTTTCCCGCAGAAACCCACAGCCCTGCCTCCCCCTGCCGGAGCAGGGCCAGGAACGACACCTCGCTGCTTGGAAAAGCACCTGCTCTTCCTCCACAGCTTCAGGGCTTTCCTCACTGACAAGACGTTTGCATGTTAGAGAGGGCCTCTAGCCACCCAGCATCAGACTAGAAAAAAAAAGTGAAGTTTCCTTTAATACTAATCAACATTGTCAAGATTTTGGGGGGAGTATGTTAAATCATTTTACACAAACAAATCGCTTTGATCACTTCTTCCTTTTACCTATGCGTATCTGCTTCACATTTACCCCATACTTTAACAAGCGGTGTTTATCTACCCTAAATCTAACTGAAGGTACTGCCACCTATGAATTGCAAGTTACCGCATCCCGTACCAATACACAAGCTGGGCCAGGAGGATCAGGGCCAGTTGCGCTGCATTGCCCTCCTGCCTATTCTAGCCAAGCCTGATTTTTTCCCCTTGGAAGCAGCTTTTGCAAGCGCTAAATGTACTTGTGGCATCTCTGCTTGGGTGTACGGTCCAGCTATGCACGCACCTACACCAACCTAGAATAAGAAGCTACAAAAAGGAGTGCGACAGCAGAAGGGTGGAAATGTCTATTCACACTGACACAATACTAGATGCTTCCAAATCGTGCTTGGGCTACTGTTGCACAGGGGGTGCAGCAGCAAAGCAAATTTTATTTCTAGACATTTTTTACTCTTTAGTTATTATTCCAGAGTTTCAGAAGAGCTCGGAATTAATTCAACGGATTTTACACCTAAATCCCATCAAAAAGCAAGACATATACAACAGCAAACACAAAATGTTGCTTCTTCCTGTAAAATTCTACCCATCCTGGCAACACTTACTTAAGAGACAGTGAACCTTTGAATGACAATCCAAACCGCTCTTCAAAAAATGGTTATTAATGGTCACACCACACAGCAGACCAACCAACAGTTCAATAATCGAGTAATACTCCTAAGAGTGGTGCATCTGCAGTTGGTGTTTTTAATTGCGTGAAGCTCTTAAACACTTCCTCAGGCCCATTTTTGCATCTGTCTTGGAAGGTGTAAAATGGTGCACAACTATACAGCTGATATTTTTAGGAGAGAAAGTATCAGCATGCCTTCTTCACGTTATGAAGATTTCCAATACCACTGCAATTCTTCTCCTCGCATCTTCTATTAAGTTTCCTTGACTGTACAGGAGACTCACATTTGAAGAAGTATTAGATTTTTGCCTTTGTTAGCTCAACAGAATTATCCTTGGTTTGCAGACTTTCAGTGTAATCCCAGCTGTCAGCTTCGATCTTTAAGGAAATACTTCAAGTGTTCAGACCAAGGACGCGATTCTTTCTTTTTTAAAAAAAAAAAAAAATCACTTCAATGCATTCAAATCTTGCAAGTATACACCTTGACTGGTAACAGAAAAATTTAGGGATCAGTAGTGAGAGCACTCCCCTCTCCTGCCATGCTCTTATCATCAATTGTATCTCCCCACTATAATCACTGCCCAACTTTTCACAACTGCAGCGGTTCACTGTGAGCTGTTCTGGCAGGACGATGTAACTTCAGCATTTGTTTTGCCTACTTGGTAATAATGAGTCCAGTGACTCTTCCTCAAGCATGTCTCTTGTCAGTGCAGTATTTGGCTGGACAGCCTACAGAATGCAACTAGTGCTTTCTTGTTGTTATTTCCCTACTGTAATTTGCAAATAGAAACCGGAGTTAAAAGGCATCAAGTGTGCAAGCCATTTAATCTAAACCTAGTCTTCATTCTTGAGTTTGAACACCTGACACTGCTTATGCTTTGTAAGAGTTCTTCCTGCACGATATGCACTTCAGAAGTACTTTGACAGATACCATAATCTCATTTAGAACATTTTCAAATTTTATTTGCAACTACTGCAATTACAAAGAATATAACAATGTAAATTTGCATTTAAAGTGACAACCCTTTCTAATAAACAAGGTCACAAATTAGTGTGCAACTATTCTGGCTTCGGGCAATTTTCATAGGATTGCAATCTTCCTGCATGACGATTTGTCATGTTTTACAGCATTGCATTTTCATAGTTCAATCTATAGAACAGAAACACATCTGTTCATACTTGCAGAACACTCACATGTATTTCTGAAATACAGAAATACAACTCTTTATTAAACACTTTAATTTGTTTTATTGAGAGCAAGGAAAGGAAGAATCCGTTTGTGGCTTTTGCCAAGTCACACAATACACTAACAGCCCTGATTCTCTCCTCCCTGAATTTATTCTCTAATTAGACTTGTGGTTTGGCTGGGTTTTTTTAAACAGGGTCAGGGACAGAGTCACTGTCTTGTTTACAGCCCTGCAGGAGACTGAGGTAAAAGAACTCCCAAGAGATGTACACTATTACAAATGCAAACAACCATCAAATTGTCCAGTTTATTGATGGGAATTCAAAACTGATACAAAACATGCCCTCTTCGCGTGTTGTATTTTACCCTTAAAATGCTCCCAACGGTGTCAGGTAGATTCAGAGTTAAGAACATACTTCGGCTTTCAGCACGTACCTTTCATAAAGGTATTACACAAAAGCCACCGACTTACATAATACGTGGTCCCAAAATTGTTTTCAGACATTTTGTTTATCAAAAGACTCAGATCTGCTGCTGATCTGATGAAATAAAGGCTTAAAAATGTTTTAAGCCATTAATAAGTATCCTATGGCAGAGTAAAGAAAGTTTATGATTTCCATTATGATCCTGGGCATAAAAAGGCAACAGTCCTAAAAAAGCAGCCCTCCAGAATATATGGAAAGTGGCAATGGGTATGATACCAATTTATAATGATCAAGTTAAGTAAAACAGGCTTTTAAAGCTACGAATGATGTGAGCAGTATCACAGCAAAATATTTAATGAATACCACAGAACCAATCAAGTTTGAAAGTTGAGATGTTGTTTCAATCAACAGAGCTTTGTAATGTCAAATATACCGAAACATTTTCTAAAATAAATTCCTAATGCAGAAAAACTGATTTAAAGTTTGCTCTTAGCTAACAGTACCGTTTATATAAATTGGACCCTAAACTGATCAGACAATACATAGCCCACACTTTTGGACATTTATAATAAAAAAGCTTTTATTTTCAATTGAAACAAATGCACCGTCCTGCACTTGAAGGCTTTAATGAGCCATAGCATATTCCAAGGTGTATCAATGGCAACAGATTTGTTTCACCTCCACTGAGAAGTTACATAATGCACTCTTAACTGGTAAAGAAAAATTAAACTCAGCCTTCTCAAAGCTTCTGTACTGTGTTTCTTGGTTATTGTACAGTTCCACAGTCAGACCAAGAGTTTGCAGTGT
Organism: Steatornis caripensis; assembly: GCA_013398225.1. NCBI lineage: Eukaryota > Metazoa > Chordata > Aves > Caprimulgiformes > Steatornithidae > Steatornis > Steatornis caripensis. The sequence goes on along the minus strand of VZSC01000350.1, from coordinate 107,894 downwards.
GTGCAGATATTGTAATCAATCAATAGTATTGTTTAATCATCATCTTCCTCCTCTTCCTCTTCCTCCTCAAAACTGTCTTCAAAGCCCTCGCTGTCTTCCTGGTCCTCATCACCTTCTATTGCTGTATCCCATTGTGGATGATTTTCTGGCACTGGTTTTGCTTCATGAACTTCCAGCTGTAATTGGGTAAAGAAAAAGAAAGAAAAGAAAGAGAGGGGAAAAGGGTTACAGACAATACACACCTGTTCAGCAAAACAAAAGAACCCCCAAAACAAGTGAGGTATCACACAAAATTGACAGTTTAAAAACAAACAAAACCCCCAAAAAACCCAAACAAAAAAGTCCATAACAGAACCAAGAACTACTTCCAGAAATAAGTCATGACAGATTTTTTTTCATTAACTAGATGCATTTAGTACTAAGGGCAGAGAATGGCACCTCAAGGTATAAAGCCAGAGCCAGCCATACTGCAGAAGTTGAATAAATATGAGAAAACATGTATTAAAATATGCAGGCACTGGAAAGCATCACAAACTTTAGTCCCATTTGATCAGTCATAAAGTTGCCACTACTGGCATCAGGCAGAAACCACTTACAAGCCCCTCCTTGCCACTGTCTTAAAATTAGGACAGCTTGAATTCTTAAAGATAACAGGACTTCTGGGGTTTTAATAGCCATATGAAGTAGCTTTCAATATATATCACACAATTATATATAACACAATTAAACACCACCTTCAATGGTTTAATCTGGTCCAATCCCATATATGAATCCGATCTTAAATAAACTGTGTACTGATAGTTTCCAGGCTTGCCTGGTGCTGGGAACTTCAGCTCCACCTACAAAACAGAATTCACACCTTAAGTTCTTACTGCTTTCAAGTGACACACTAGAACAAGTACCTGAGTACTCTAATGACCCGTAAATACTACCACAGAGTACTTTTTTCTTTAAAGTTTTAGGTTTTTTGTTCTTAAAAAGTTTTCGTTTCTTACAAGTGTCTTTGAAAATCTCTACATAGTAAAATACCCACAGAAGAGAGGCAGAACACCCAAGCACAATACCTTCCATGAAAAACGAATAATCAAGTCACATTTTTTCTGGATTAGACCAAGTAACCCTACATTATGTACACAATTTCACTGTGTTGTAGGCTTCCTAAATCTCAAAAACCCAAACAGGCTACAATATTTAGTCTGCTGAAAGTATTAGCTTAACTCTACTATTACTTGAAATTGAACATAAAATCCAGTTTGAAAGAATAAAGTATATCAAATTTTCATCTTTCAGAAAAGCAAAGAACGGAGCCAAAGATTACAGTCTCAGAAATGTTCATGAGCTGGGCCTAATTAATTTGTCACAGCCTCTGCTTTACAGAAAAAGAATACTTAGTATTTCTCACACATTTGAATAACTTCAAGAATGATCCTTGTGTATGAATACCGGTTTTCATCAGGTTTTGGTATCACGGGAAAAAAAACATATTCTGCAAAGAAACTTGAAAGTCTTCTGAAAATTACTTTTCCTTTCTCCACTACCAATTTTCACAGTTTAAAGGCTCTTCTCTGCTTTTATCAAGAGAGTAAAATTAGCTTTGCATCTTAAGAGATAAGTATGAAAAAATTAAAATCTAAATGTACTTGCATACCATAAGACACTTCAGTACAGTTTCGTAATAACCCAAAAGAAAACTCTTGAAGTACTTTACCTCTTCTTTATCTTTTAGTGTACAAACATGATATGGCATACATATTAGCATCTGCTCCTTCCGATCTGCAATATACAGCCACCACCATTCTTGTTTTTCCTTTCATAAAAGAAAGAAAAAACCAAACAGGATTATTGAAGTCATATAAAATGATGCCCCTACACTTTATAACAGGTAATTATGATTCACTGGTCCTTATAACACAGATAGAAAGGAGGTGCTTTGTGTTGTTTGTTGTTTGGGTTTTTTTTAAACTCTCAGATGTGTATGAATAAAACATACAGTATATACTGCACATTGAAAGCAAACAGGTTATCACAAGTAACTGTTGGTGTCCAAAGGCTTCATTCTGTAGATTCAGCCTAAGCTACCATATGAGACGTGGAACCATTCTGAAGAATTGTGTCTACTGAGGATTAATGAGCAACTTCATGCAATACAATACTTCCTTAGGTCCTTTAACAGAAATCCAGCCTGCATAAACCGGTCAGCACGCAAAGCAAGGCATGCCAGAAGACAGATAAAGTACTCTTCCCAGTAAAGAATCTTTTTCAGGAAAGTATGTTTTGCCCCACTTCTCTCCCCCTCCAAAAAGTGGGCATCTCCTGAAAGCTGGAATTTGGACATTGAGATTTCACTTGAAGGAAGTACGAACTGCAGGCAATACTGGTATTTTAACGGATGCCCAACGACTGCTGCCTATCACACACAGCTTTCAAAATAGCTACAAGTCTCAAAAGTCTTGCCACTGCAGGCACTAAAGCAGAGTTTCTAAACTAAATGAAATTAAAATTAGTGCAGTTCTTCATAAAAGATAGCAACACTGAACAAACATAATAGTTTATCCCTCAATTGGGAGTCAGATTAAGACTGTGATGCATTTCAGCAGCACTGACACAACCATTCTCAAATGGGAAAGACTATAGCTCTTCAACATCAACTGCTCTTCATTTAACCACAATTTCCTTTTGGTTAACCCCCAGCACATATTTTAGGCAAAATCCACTTTGTTTTAATAGAAGCTGAAACCTTTCTATTGCAAAGTTAGTTTAGTACTGCAAAGCAAGTTTCTGTTCCTTTATCTCCTTAAGTCTTTTCTTTAAAAAAGTGATGGGAGGGAGGGTGGGAGGGAAATCTACTTCATATTTATGAAGAAGTATTTTAGTAGATAGGTAATAGTCATAACAGTCTAATCTTACCCTTAGGGGGAAAAGGGGAAAACCCCACACCTTTTAGACAACCCAAATGTTAAGATTGCTGAACTGTATTCAAAAACAGTTTTTACCCACCCAGGATGGTCTGGTAACTGATCGCATTCGTAACAGACTGGAGCCCTAAAGACATGTATCTTAGGACAATTACAAGTCAAGCTCCAAACCAAGAGGCCAATTTTTATGTATGTACACCAACAACAATCAGGTGCTTGCTTCAGTGCATCATGAAAGTGGGTGTTTTGGTTCGTTTCATTTTTAATCTCACAGCATTACAAGGACTGAGTGAAAGGGTATGTTGGACTTCTACCACCACCACTGAGCCCCTTCCAAATTCCACAGGTGGGAAGCAAATGCTGTTCATATGTAGAATTTGAAGAATTCTTGTCTCTACTGGAAGACTCAAAAGTTCAGTAGTTTTGGTGTGGGTTTTTTTGTTTGTATGGTTGGTTTTTAAACACTTCAGAAGCCAGCGTTCGGTGATCTGAGATTTAAATAATGCAGGTTGAAAAATTACAAAAGCTAAATTAACTCCTTTTCTCTTTTGAAGTGACTAATTGTTATGCTAGTAATAATTATCACCATCTCACTGAAATATTCAACTAGTAACCTATAGATTTACAACAGCAATACACTCACAACAGCAACCAAAACACCCTAATTAGCACTGTTGAGTCCCAAAGCAGAAGAGTGTAAAACTAACTCAGTACGTTAATGCCCATTTTACAGTGCATAAAAGTAAAAGCAACTGCATCACAGTAAAGCAACAGCTTTAAAACAACAGGCACAGATAACAGGACAAAAACCTACTCGTATACTAAAGACCAGAATTTGCAGAATTCTAAGTAGTCCTATTTACAACTATTCTAAGTGATTTTCTTTATGAAAAACTGTGCCATGTGATTACAAGGCATAAGTTATTTTATCTGTAAGTTTTAACAATAAATATACTGTCAATCTGCTTGACAGCTGTTTCAAAGAAGAATCTTAGGCAGTTGATGTGTTTATTTCCTAGCCAAAGGGCTTCCAGGAATAGAAGGATGAACAGCATAAATAGTACAGATGAACAAGAATACGGAAGCTAGATCTGTTACAGAAATGGCTACTCACCATTTTGGGCCTATAAGGACTCTGACCACAGAAAAAACGATCTGTGTTTGTATTAGTCCATTGTTTTTGATGTTCCCAAAACACTGTGCTGACTTACAGTATGTTGTGTACACTTCCATTGCTCTCAAAGGCAAGGACTATTTTTTTTAGAACAAAGATCAAAACTTTCAACTGAACTTTCACAAAAACTGGTAAAAATAACAGCCAAGGGAGGAAAGAAATACCAGAACAAGTGACATTCATTCATCTAATGCTGAAAGGATTCTATGGAGTAAACTCTTTGGAAATAAATCTCCTGACCGAAAAGTACCACTGCTTTTTTATAGAAAGGACAACTGTGCAGGGGTGTCATTTTCCTCTCTCTTATTGGGCGGAATTTAAAGTTTATGCCTGTGAGAATCTGGCAAGCTTAACAGGCAAGTGGGCAAAATGCCCTTTAACAGATGGGTGTAAGGTTTGGCGTGCCAGGGAACTAGTATGTTCATGAAATTGGAACACCAGGACCAGTTTCTACCTAAAAATGTCAAAACTACAATCTGTGCAGTTTCTGGATCCTTGGATGCAGCAGCAGAAGATAATTATTTAGGAACCTGCATAGATTAAAGACATATCTCTGGCAGAATAATCAGCTGCCCAAAAACTTAGATGAAACAGCATTAAGGCTACCTCCTGAGAACAAGTATATTAGGCTTGGCTACACAAACATCAGTAAATTCTGGAAATACAGAGATTCACACAACTACAGCATTTCATCCTTAACCCTGCACCTCTGACCACAATACATGTAATACTCTAAGTCACAGATGAAACAACCACCAAGAATAAAATGGATTTTGTTCTTCAGATGTTGAAAATCAACTCTATCTGAACATGCTCCAACTGCAGCTACAGCACTAAGTACAGCTGCATTCAACTTTCAGGAAACCAGTGAAGAGTTACAGCTGCAGTACCATGAGATAGTATGTGTGTATCTTTCAAGTTCAAGCACTCGTATCAGCCCTAGATTTTGTTTTAGCATAGTAGTCTATTTAGGTTTTATCATAGAACCTATCAGCATCTTGATTACGTACAGCTGACGTTTAGGCAGCTTTGCACAGAGTAAGTATAAGCAAAGTCTCCAAAGGAACACTCAGTGGAGTGAAAAAGTAATACAAATAGTTAGCTGTGGCACTGGGCATAGCACACACTCACTGTTTGAGCTTAGAATGATGACCAAAGCCAGCTGCCTTTACAGCACGGAGGTATTAAGACTCTGGTGCATATCTGACATGATCTAAGGCAGCCAGAAGAGCAAAATGCCAGTACACCTTTTTCTGCATGCTAGTGTGCTGCTGGAAGCTGTACTGAGATGGGAGGGTACCTAACAGTGTCAGGAAAATACAGCATTGAGATCAGCCGTCACAAAACTAGATGACCTGAGAACATACAATTCTTAGCTAAGGTCTTCAGGAAAACAATTTCCTTGGTTTATTTGTGTATCCTGTCTGGCTCCTTAGCAACAGGTCCTGCTTCCCACACTTTGCTTTCTAATGATGGCAGAACTAAATAAAAACAGCAGGAACACAGTATGATCATAAGCATGGGGACAATGGAGTATGTTTAGCACATGCAACAAGTTATACACGGTATAGACATAAAGAGCCTTGGGGACTGAAAAGCGGGAGCAAATATACAGTGTCCCTTTCTTTCTCATGTTTTCCTGGTCTTCTCTTTCTCCGTTGTCTCCTTTAAACCACAAGACGAAGCATAAGCCTTGCATCCCGCCTCCCTGTTATTGGAGATAGCACGATGAGAGAGAAGAGATCCTAGATTAGTTCCCTAGTGATGCGACAGGGAATCACAGAACAGTAGGGGTTGGAAGGGCCCTCTGGAGATCATCTAGTCCAGCCCCCCTGCTAAAGCACGTGCCCAGAAACACATCCAGGCAGGTTTTGAATATCTCCAGAGAAGGAGACTCCACAGCCTCCCTGGGCAGCCTGTGCCAGGGCTCTGGCACCCTCACAGTGAAGAAGTTCTTCCTCATGTTCAGGTGGAACTGCCTGTGCTCCAGTTTGTGCCCGCTGCCCCGTCCTGTCACTGGGCACCACTGAAAAGAGCCTGGCCCCATCCTCTTGACACCCACCCTTTAGATATTGATCAGCACTGATCAGATCCCCTCTCAGCCTTCTCTTCAGGCTGAACAGACCCGGGCCTTTCCCCATAAGAAAGATGCTCCAGTCCCCTCATCATCTTTGTAGCTCTCCGCTGCACTCTCTCCAGTTGTTCTCTGTCTCTCTTGAACTGGGGAGCCCAGAACAGAACACAGCACTCCAGATACGGCCTCCCCAGGGCAGAGTACAGGGGGAGGATCATCTCCCTCGACCTGCTGGCCATACTCTTGTTAATGCACCCTAGGATGCCATTGGCCTTCCTGGCCACAAGGGCACGTTGCTGGCTCGTGGTGAACCTGTTGTCCACCAGCACTCCCAGCTCCTTCTCTGCAGAGATGCTCTCTGGCAGGTCAGCCCCCAACCTGTACTGCATGGGGTGCATGGGGTTGTTCCTCCCCAGGTGCAAGACCCTACACTGGCCCTTGCTGAACTTCATCAGGGTCCTCTCTGCCCAACTCTCCAGCCTGTCCCGGTCACACTGAATGGCAGCACAGACTTCTGGTGAGTCAGCCGTTCCCCCCAGCTTTGTATCGTCAGTAAAGGAAACCCTCTGAACCACTGGCCTGGAAAGAAAGTGTGGGCAAATACTCCTTCCTCCTGGTTCCAATCTGGTTGCCTCCCAAAGACCTAAGTTACCTGATCAGAAGACAAAACCCATGCTTTGAAAAATCCCATCTTTTTCAAGGTTTCATTGCTGTAAAAGGTTTTCAGACATCTATTGAGTGGTTAGCTGTTTGTGTAAGTAAATACATCCCTTTCTCTAATTCCCATCCACACCTGATCTTGTAATTTTTGAGCTCTATAGGAAAGACTGTTCCACAATTGGCTTCCACCACTTCCAGACTATGCCGTGGTAGAAACAGACAGCTTTGGCAACCCTCTCCATCTTCCACAGCTGCATGCTGTGTCATCACCACGCTGTTGCACTGAGACTTGAAGTCAAGCAGCAAGCCAAAACAATCTGTGATCCAAATGACCCCTCACACTCTCCTGTCATTACTGTTAACACAAGACGGGTCAGGACCTACCCCGCTCGCAGTGAGATAAAGAACAAGTAGTACTCTTTCCTTAACTCTGAATTAGAGCCACTGCTGTGTTTTCATGTTCCATAGCAAAAAAAAAAGAAAAAAAGAGGAAAAAAAGGACTATAAACTAGATTCCTGTATGTCTGAAAGGTTTCATTCTGAATCTACCTATATGCAGCAGATCAGCAGAAAAAAAAATTAGCATTATTGCCATCAAAAAGGAACCTTAAATTCTACACAAGTTTGCAAGTCTCTGTGAACTGGATAGAAAGAATACTACATTATAAGTTTTTAGGAAAGTATCTGAAGGAGTTTAAGAGGAATTTATAAATTAGACTTTTTAAAAATGAAGATCAGCAATTTTTTCAAGTATTACACTTTTTTAAAAGCCCAGCATTTACAGTAAAAATATAAAAATCGTAATTAATTTGTATTGTATTACTTCTCACGTTTCACAACTGTAATGTTTTGTATTACTGACCTCAGGAAAAAAAAGACTATAAACGGGATGCGTTATCTTTGACTTCGTTTCAAGAAGGGCTCTTTCTTTCCGTTGTATACTTTGCTGTAATTCTTGCCACTCCTGTCAAAGACAAGTTTAAAGAGTTACTGTGCACTAGCCAGCTTCTGCATAAAAAAAATAGACATTTTAGCCCATGGAAACAATACATACGACAAGGTCTTGTGCTACACTACACATTATAAAAGGGAAAAAGCACACAGAGATTAAGTTATACAGTATGCTTAAAAGCAAATAAAAATCAAACACCAGTAAAACTAGAGACCATTCACGCAAATATTTAAAAAACTCCAACACAGACATCTGTGGGGCTTGCACACATTCTTCAAAACTCACTTCTACAGCACTGCCTATAAACACTCACTACCTGAGCTGGAAGAGTCCTGATTACAAGCTTGATGATTCTTTTCCCATCAGAAGCTTATTCTCACCCTGTACAGGACTTCCAGCTGTCACTCTCAAGTCCTCCACTGTAAGACCTGTGGTGCAGAAGTCATCTACCACCACAATGCCTCATTCTCAATTACAATTACAGTTTTCAATGACTAACTTAATAATTATGAGTAACTAGAGTTTAGTAAGCACGTGTACAAGTTCGTTCAACTACTGCATACTTATAGTATGTATTACGCAGTATGCAACAAGTTCAAAGGAGAGACTTTATCTCAAAATCTGCAGCAGCTAGCAACCAAATTAAGCTGAAAGAAACATTACAATCTTTCCCTGAAATTAAGCTATTTTCCCTCATATTTTTATGCTGCAAAGACCCTACACTGCTTTCTCTGAAGCAGACTTGCAATGACAAAGCTCTTATGCCAGAAGGAGGTCTGAAAACCTCTGGAGAACTGATATTACTCCTTCATCCCAGCATTGCCTAGCCTGAGGGGATGCTAGAGGATTAAAACGCATTTTCTCTCAACCCCAGAGGCAATATTACCCTTCAAGAAAAAGTGAGGCTTACAGCTTCATCATCTTTGTTTTGCTTCTCATCTTGTTCTCTGTCAGAGTCTCTGTCACTTCCATCATCTTTTTCACTTTGAGAGTCCCTGTTTGTTTCTTCTTCTTCAGATTCACTTCCTTTATCAGAGATCTCCTCCTCTTCTTCCTTTGCAACTACTTCCTAATGGGAAAGGAAAGAAAAACCAACCAAAAACCTCTAACTTAATTTGTCTGCGTTATTGTCATAGCCCTTATTTCCTATTTTGATCTACACTCTTCTTGTGTCACAGAGTAGCCTACAGTCAAGATTAATCCTTTTCACCTCATATGCTAAGAGGAGCAGGGAAGCAATTCTCCTTCTCCATATGGCATCCACAACACAAATAGGACAAAACAGTATTTGATTCTGCAGTTGCATTTCAAAGAGTTGTGAAAGCATGTAAGAAAGCACCTACAACATAGCCCACGAGGTGGACAAAACACCATGCAGTGGGAGCATAAAGGTATCAAAGCTACTTAATTTACCAGAAGAAAGTCTGATTTTGTTTTTTTCCTTTAAAGGAAAACTAGACGGTACAGAACAATTCACCTCCCAGAAGGCAGCATAACGAGAAATAATAAGAACGGACTATGAAGCCAGACTTTTAAAGTAGTTGGGCACAACTTTCAGCAGGCCACTGGAAACATTACTGTGGTGGTTCCCTGATTATTTTACCAGTAATTTTTAAATGTAAAGAAAAAATGCTGTTGTAGGAGATATGCTTTACAAAAGCATAGACTGAAATGTAACCCACAGATACACAAAACCCATCAGATTCGGAGAGATAAGCTAAATAAAATACTAAAATATCAATGAATCTATGAGCTACCCCATTAGCTTGTTTGTGCTTCTGCTGTTTCGGCGGCTGCAATGAAGGTGGCACAGGTTTCTTTTTCAATGGCTTCTTTTTCTTTGATTTTGAAGTTTTCTTGGTTCCTTTATTCTTTTGCTGCCATCCTTTGCTCTTAACTTTGTTGACATCTCCTTGCTGTAGGAAAGCAGTATTTAAAATATTTATTCAGTTCATTAAATTTCAGACATTCACTGTACTTTAAGCATTTTAAGCTGAGAAACAAAGTCAGAAAGCATAGCTCAAGAGCCACTTCAGTAGGCATTTCCAGGAAAAAAAATGCTTGAGAAGCACACAATTAGCAACTCAAGATCTCAAAGAAAGTTCTCTTTAGCTAGCAAGAGGAATATTCATTCTTCACTTACCCCATCTTCTGTTGGTTGCTCTTCTGCTGCACATATAGACTGTTCCTTTTCAAACACTTCCTGGTTAGAGAAAGATGTGAAAACTATTAACGCCTCTGTACCAAAAGAGCAAATTATTATTTTATATTTGAACTTATCAGGTCTGAAGGGTTTACTCATTACAGCAAATTCTTTTATCAGTGACAAACACAACAGGGGATTAGCAGATCAAAATTAAACACTATTTCGAACATTTGGTCTAGGATTTTTCCATCACTAGCATTATAAAGAAATTTAGTAACAACATGTCATCTTGTTCCAAAGAATCCACTTGTTTTACAAAGCATAGCAATCCTCCACCACAAAAGCAAGCAGCAGTAAAATGCAAATTCTGCTCCAGTTGCCAGAGCATTAAAACCTTCAACAGCTGCACTGCTACTCAGGGACGCAGGACAACAAATTAAACCAGAAATATGAAACGTTAAGACAAAACACAATACTATTATTATGTAGACTAGAACATCTCTATGCAAATGGATTTTTTCATGCATTTCTTCCTTCAAAACATACTATATGCCATTTAAAAAACCCAGTCATTAAGGAACTGTCTTACATAAAGACGGCAAATACGAGATACTACCACAAAAAACGTATCCTATAAAAGGCTAACTCAAGTTTTTAGGTCATGTATCTCAATGCCAGACTACCTAGCGGAGTTCATGTAGAAAACATCTTAAATAAGTTTTCTATATGCTGTCAGATATTTTAATTAATTTCTAAGTACAGTTCAATATGCTCATAATTTTCAGTTTCCTTCATTTGTAAGATTCACCACAGCGATACGGTGTTTTTACTTTCTACCTACTGCATTCTCAGTTATCACTGAGATGATGCATTCTGAAATTCCACAGCATGAACACTTGGTACTTATATATAATAGACTGCTTTTTGCTGAACTGGCTTCAATGGCTAGTCTGATCCCCAACTGTAATACTCATGCTTATACATTTCATCCTAGAGGCATAACTCAGACTTTCTGTTCACTTAGACAAGTATCCGAATAGCACAGAAGCAAAAATTGACACTTTAGGCTTTGTTAGGTAAAAGTTTGTTTAGTTTCTATGCATTAAGTTTTTTGTTCAAAGTAAGTCATTAGTGCGTTTTAAGCTAAAAAATAAGCAAGTGAGACGTTTAACTACTAGCGTGTAGTATTATTTTGGTTATGTCACATTGCTACCCATTCAGCAGTCCACTTTCTTCACGAGGCACTGGTGTACTTCCTTTATATTAAGTTATGTATATTCTGCATTCTGCCAGACTGAGTTTCTTTCGTAAAAGCGTCTAAAACACCCACGAGATTTGTAACATTATGAGCCCACATAAAGTGAAATCAAACACTGTCCTAAGGACTTGAGTGAATACTTTATTCTAGTTCAAGAACTACGTCTCTGAATGTCTCTTTTCCTGTTATTTACAAACCTCAGGGCAGTATCACTTGCCATATTCTTTTACTGTTCCCTAGACAACTGCAACGGGTCAGACTGAACTTTGGTTTGATTCCAGGAAAACTTTCTCATTCAGAAACAAAAACACACGGGAGGATTAAGAATACAAGTTATCAATTTCAAATCTTAATTTTACAGTTGTATGTACAAAATGCTGTTAGCTTGCAAAGAAGAAAGGCCTGTTTATCAGCATGTACTTGCAATCAGCCTGAAAGAAAAAGTATTCTTAATACTTACTGCCATGGTCTGTCTTGTTAGTGTGACCAGAACAGTGACAAGAGAACCTACTGTAATATTGTTGCTGTCTTCGTCATCCAAAACTAGTGTAAAAAGAAAAGCAACACATCTATTAAACTTCTTCAAAGCCTTTTTTTCCCATTAAACATTTTTTCCGCTATGTCTAAATATAAGCATACAAATTCCAGAATTTTTAACAAAAAATCATTTCAAAACATTATTTAATAAGTCTCTTACAACCTCAAATACACTATCAGCATGAGGGCTGGTAATTCAGCAAACTATAAAACAGCAACATTGAGTTTGAAATTTTAATTGCATGGAAGTTTGAAAATTCAAAGTTATAGCCACGGTGGGAACCATAATTCTGTAATATTGTGCATTATATATTAAAGCATTAAACTTCAGAAACATGAAATACCACACACGACCAAAGGGACTCTGTTATATTTGTTCTGGGAATCATAACTCTGATTTTCCTGACTTTCATATGATTAACAACTCAATTTCAATGCCACATTAACAACCATGCATTTAATTCCTTTTTTTTAAGTAGAAGGCAAAGCAAAATAAAAGAACAGCAATGATTATTTTAACTAAAACATCAAACATAAAATCCACAGGAAAGCCACTGAGGATTTTATATCTCCAATCTATGAACTGGAGAATGTCCCAGGTTGGGGAGGAAGAGAGTTACATCCCAGTGCAGTAATTTTATTTATTCCCCCCCCCCCCAAGAAAGCAGTTTTACTATTCGCTAGTTTTACATGCGTATTTTACATAACGGTAATACTGAGCTAAACAGAAAAGCATACACATTGTTTAATCCTCCATACTACACCTAAGTACAGTTGTGTGACAAATCAAGACTACAGGCAGAAAATGGTTGCTTGCCAAAATGCGGGCCGGTACTCCATGACTAAATTTAAGCAGATTAACAGGACTGTGTACAATCCTGTGTTACAGTAAGATAAAGTTTTTTTTTTTGTTTTTAAAAACACACATAAATAACATTTAGAAATACCAAGATTAACAGTCATTTGCTTCCTTAACGGATATTTCCATTAACATTTGATTCTCACAGAGGACTGTGCATAAGCCAAATCACAAATCAGGCTACCCAAACAAAACATACCACATTTTGAAGTTGAACATTGCAACCAGAGTAACAACAAAAATAAGAAATAAGTATTAGAAGAACCTCTCAAATATCTCACATTTACTAGCACTGATCTTCTACAAAGGAAAGGAGGCTGCCGAACCAACTCACTTTGCACCGAAAGGCTGCCTAACAGGAACTGCTTAACAATATACCCAATCTTCACAGAGGAAGAGCATAATACATTCATTGAAACAGTGCACACAAAAGGTAGCTAAGCGTAGCATGGACAAATTCTGTCAGATATACAAACTATACAAGGATTATCACAAAGGAACCCGTGAATATTTAGTCATCAGGGTCTCCAACTCAAAATCTCACAAAGGACTCTCCATGCTGGAGTAAGCTGATCATAAAATCTGAAATAAGCACAACTTTTTAAGATAGCTAATAAAAGTGGTATTTCAACCAGAATTCCACATTGCTCATGAAATATTAAATCAACAGATGAAATATCAGATAAGCTCCTGTAGGAGAAACTACTGCTGGCTTGGGAATCTGTGAAACGTTCCTCACACTATAAATCTCATGTGCAAGAGCCCGCCACTCAAAAAAGTGCGTCATTTCCAGGCCCCATAAATAACAGCGAGTTGTGTTTCAGCATCCTCCAGAAGCTTACTGCCAACAGACTATCAAAATGTCAGAAGAGCGACACACAGAACAAAAGGACCTCCCACTCACCCTGTGGTTTTATATCCATAGTCACATATGGGAAGCTGCCAAGGACAGCCATAACTTCATCATATTTCTTATCTTCTAGGAAGTGCAGTAAATTGCGACGATCAGAACCTTTCAAACTCACCAAATCCTGAATGCTTTTGATTTTATACTGAATTTAATAAAAAGAAAAAAGGAAGTCACATGGTAGCAGAGAACACAGTCCACCAAAACTCTTCATAACACCATTTGCGTCCCCACGTTACCAATACATATGCACCATTTGATTTATTCTTATGAAAAACCATACTTCAGGAAAGTAGCAAGCATATGTTTTGAGAAACAATAAAACAAAGAGGTTGCATTCAAACCTACTAAATAGCACTGCTTTGAGCATTGTTGTGTTTCTTAGTATGCCACACTGTAGAAACTGGGTAAATTTCTTATAAAAGCTATTATTTCAGCCAGCATTTTCAGAAAGCTGAGTCAAGAATCTTACTGATAGGGTTCTTTATTTAGAGTACTTGAGTGCTCTGAGGTTTGTATTAGCAGAAGCAATTAAGTACAAGTTACTTTTTTCTTTTTCTCATACTAAACTGCAAATAAATCTACAACCATTCCTTTTAAGATTTGCAGAACAGAGCAAAAAGGATAAAACACACACACATAGATTTTGTCTGAACACTTAATTACCTCACCATTACAAATGTACGTATTTTATTAAAAACAACTTCCTGCATCCAGGTAGACTGATCATAGCTCCAATCTAAGCAACTGCATTTTTTAAGAGGCCCATGCATGGGAATCCTGTACAAACAAGCCTAATAAATTGGTCTCTTCCCTCTTTCAGGGGAAGGACAGGTGGAATTACAAGTTAGCCATATTCCTGGGTTTTGTACTTAGTTGCACTGCACACGTCAAAAAACACATCTAAAATTGCGTACTTTTTTGTATGCTCCCTGTAGTTTAGGGCTCAATTAAGAAAAATAAGTGTTTGATGATACCTACAGGAGAACGATTCCTTTACTTCATCCAAAGGAAAAGACTACTTGACTATTTGATGAACAAGCATCTTCAAAGGGGATTAAAAAAATTCAATACCTAAGAAATAGTTATCTTCACACTAACACAGAAGCATTTAAGCACCACCTAAGGCTGTAGTTAAAGACAAACAATTCCGTTAGATAAAAAGAATATTTTTAAGATTTATTACAATGGTTAATTTGGATCAGAGTATCAAAAAATTCAACATCATCTACTAGAAGATAACTGCTTGTTTCTAATCAGACATTCCTAGAAGATACACTACAGTCAAACAAGCAAGCAGATTTGAATACAGAGCTAAGTCAGCGAAACAGAGTGAAGAAACATACGTGGGTATTCAGACAAGACTATCTTTTTTTGTCCTTAAACTCTACAAATACCAACCCTTATCCAGCTACAAGTAAACAGCAACAGCTTTTTAAAACATCCGCTTTTGTAACTGAAGGATCACAAAATCTGAAATACTTCCCACAGTAATTGGTATTTTTTTTCCTTTTCTGAACTCCTCTGTGCTCCCTTCCAAATATATTTTTTATGAAACTAGATTAAGAAATACGTAAAGCCAAACAAGGAAATAAAAATCCCAGTAGGATATTCCAGCTATATTCTGGAAAAACATTATATTAAATAGGAGACACTACTCGATAATAAGAAGGAAACTGGTTTTTTCTGTTTGTGAGGTCAAAGTAGACTGATCTTTTACACTCTAAAACTTGTAAGACCTCTTATCTTAATTCCCACCTCCTGAGAGGGGCTTTGAAAGAAACCCAGATCTAGGAAGTGTTGTACTGAATTCCTGAAAAAAATAAACATATTTTTGTTCCCTTAGTTAATTCATGTACTTGCTTCCTTATAGGCAAACAGGTAAAAAGTAACAGAAAATGTTTTAAGTTGTTACCAAGTATCATCCATAGTTTTATACCTTTTTATGATTGGAGACCCGCCTAAGGTTGTCCTCTTCAATGTGAGGCAGTTGCAAAAGGGGAGACTTGAACTGCTGAAGTCCCTGGACAGTCATCTGGGAAAGCTTCATGCAATTTTCCAAAGATCCCAAAGATGGAGCACGGAACTCCCTTTCTTGGGGAGAATGAAACAGACGACATAATTTTTAATTTTTTTCTTCTTACACTTTTACAATACATACTTGTGTTACAGACTATAGAAAACCTTCCTTCCAGTCAAGCAAAAGAAAGAGACATCTTAAAATGTCCAGCATAATTAACCAGGCAGCCTTTTTGTTCTCACTGCAGCCACACAGCTCAGCAGACATTTTCCTCCTTCTATTTAGGCTACAGCAGCTGAACACTAAGAAAGGGAAAGACTTCCATCTAACACTGTCTCAGGGAACAACAGCACAATGCATCTATGCAATTATTATAGACAAAAACATCACCACTTAAGTTCTTCAAAAAAAAGGGGGGGAAGCATCAAAACCAACTTATTTTAAATTTGTATAACATATGCGTGTGTGTCTAATGTGTTTATCTCTACTTTAGAAGCATATCATTAAACATAGTTTATCAGCAGACATTAATCTTTAACAACACAATACATTATTTACAAGATTTTCATCTTGCGAGATGAACATAAAGTTAGCAGCCTATTACATGTAATAAAAAATGATAGGTATAACTGAAGCTAAGCAGAGCATATTATGCTAGAAGGCAATAAGAATAGCTGTAAAAATAACAAAGGCATGGCTTTTATAACTAAACCTAAAGGCTGAAAGGGGTGTCTGAGCAAACATCTATTTGACTTTTCTTTCAGAAATTTCCCTTAATGCCTTTAATGTTTTAAAGTACAAAGAGGCATACACTCTATGTAATTAAAAAGATTAAACAACACAAGGAAAAAGCCTTAACCAGAACAGAGCAAAAGAAAAAAAAAAGTCATTTGATACTCTTCATCATGTCCGCAAAGAAATGAAAAAGCAAAGCAAACAGATTTCCACATATTACTATTTAACTTTGTCAGACAACCATCCACTCATAAATAAGACTTTTCAAAACCCTGCTTAGAAAACTCATTTCAGAATTCCCCTGCAGCTCAAGAGCTGCTGCAAGTCCAGAGTCGGCAATGTTCGGGTCATTCTATATATACTTCAACCATGAAATGGAAAAATAAGTTAGATCCTCTTCAGAGAGCCAAGAGGAATTTAAGCTACTTTTTTTTTTTCTGAACTCATATGTGGCATATGAAAGAACTGAAGGCAATTTTAAACACGTGTTACAGAAAGCACCTGTAAGTTATGGTGCATATCATTACATTTAAGAATCAGCATATGTGTTTTCCCTATACTTTAAAACCTTTTATCAGGAAAAAAAAAAAATCAACCTTTGATTATCTTGACTGTTACAGTTATATTCTGCATATAAATACGTAACTACGAACACAAATATCTGTGTGTGTGTGCATACAAATATGTGTACTTGGTATTGACTCGTTCGGTTGGTATGGGTATATTTGGAACACTACAACAGGGGCATAGAGGCATCTTTCAATAGATGGATTAGACAGACTGTCAGAAAGAATATGCCCGCTCTGCTAGGGCTGTGTGATCAAGCTTACCACACCATCAAGGCAATCAGAGATGTGGATAAATGCAGGTTTACTTACACCTGGGTGAGAACGCAGACAGGCTATAACCTGCACCTAACCAAAAGGGTACCAAGGCAAGAATTACTGAATGTTTAATTTAAATACGTATTTTGATAAAAAGGAAGTTTAAGTTAAGTTTAAATCATTTTACAGAGGAAATATGAAAAGGTAATAAATCTGACAAAAAAAATTAGTGTCTTCAGTATGTTTTCTCCTTCCTTTACACCACTACCTTGCTGCAAATTTATAAGCAGCTACTGTGGCATGTTAAATGCCTCTCAAAGATCACTCGGTCACCTCTGCTCCACCTGCCCCTCTCCCTTCAAACGGCCTGTTTCTTCATTAATGACACTAAGCTATAAATATAATCAGCTATCAAATTAAATTACACAGCAGGACTTTTTTTTAACCCAGTACATTAATAAACACTGTGAAGACTACATGCAGTGCAAAGAGAAAAATAACACATGAATGGAACTGTCTGGCTAGACACACTGGTAAGTAACAAAGGTATAACTCCTACCTTTCAAAAAAAGAAAAAAGTAATGGAAAGACTAATCTCTCAACTAAATAGCACAAAAATTGCTTTCCATCTTACCTATCTTCCACTTTCCCTATAGTTTTTTTGGCTCCTGCCAAAATTTAATTTTTACATTAAAAAAACACATTGCAAACCAAGTTAATAAAAGAATCCTAAATACTGTCTGACAAACTAGCTTTTGCAGGAAATTCACCTAGAGCTTTGAGAGCACAGAGCACTAGTCAGAGTAGAAATTCTCTTTCTTAAAGCATTAACTCATCATCCATATGACAGTAGAAAAATATTTTAACAAAGTTGGAGAATATTATTTTGGTTTCCTGACAATAACACAGGACTTAATATTCCCCGAGAGTGGATTTGAGGACAGTATAGCTTTTAACAACACCCAACTGCTCCCGCCATAAAATGAATGCCATTATGGCATTGTGCCATATTTTGACAGCTTCTGCTTGTCAATGTGCACAAGACAAGACGACCTTCAATCTAAGGTCATAAAGTCATCCAAAACATATGGCATTAAAGTAGTCAATCACAAATTTAAATGCAAATCACAGTTGTTTGTGAAGGAATGGTATACAGCTGGGTCAAACCACAACCTCTACATTACACTGCAGCTTCCAACCTAAGAAACGCACTTTGACTGGACAGCTGAACTCACGCCTAACCTTTCTGCAGACAGTTACTAGAACACATTCCATGGTTTTGGCAGCAAACACCTCGCTTGGCAGCACAGCTATCTACTTATGATACTTAAGGATGATCTCAAAGAAGCCATTGAGATAATTTAGGCCTGCTGAGTATCAACTACCAGTTAATTGTCACAAAACAATGGATGCAAGCAAGGGATGCCACAGAGCAAAGCCTATCTTCAGGGATGTAAAAACAGGACTCCACCAGGAGACAGCTGGAACCAGCTCCACCAGGCTGAAAAAGCTTAGCAGTAACTAAAAACTGACTAGACTGAAATGAAAATAGTGTCACTTTTGGTTTTGTGAAAGCAACTTAAAACTGTTCCTTGCAAATAACAAATCCAAACAATAACGAATCCAAACTCATCTGCAAAGAATGATAGCTCTGTTAAAAATTAAGAAGTAACCATGATTAAATAATTTTTATGCCAAACCTACGCTCGTTCTTTCATGACAGATTGTTTCTAAAGGAGTTGGATAAGAAAGGCAGTGTCCATGGCTTTTATGGGGATGCATAAGCAGTATGAGGCACCATTTTTTGCTGTCTGGAGAGGCAGGATGCTTGTCCCGTGTGAAGGGCCCAGACAGCAGAACTTCATAAATCTTATTACGTGACATGCTGTCCTTCATGTTTCTCAGCCTTTTTCCATTTCCTTCAAGAACAGCTGATAGCGGACCAGTAGCTGAATGCTATATGGACATTTTTTAAATTAACTAGGAAAACAAAGTGCCAAGTTTCTGAAGATTCATCCAAGGTGCTTTTCCTCAAAAGAGTGTATGCATAAATGGTTACAGATATTTTTAAGCTAGTAACAATTATTCAGGGTATCTGAAAGACATAAATGAATGCAGCTCAAAATGAGATTCCTCATCCCACCATCAATTTAGGTTTCACAAAAGATGATTTGTCCCCAAAATATTTTGTTAGGTAATATTAACACATGCCATCATCTTTGTATTTTCACAGATCAGGACTGCTGAACACCTATGGCTAATTATAGCATGTGATAATTTTATGTATCATGTCAAGGCTGATTTAAGTGAAAATTAGAATTAAACCCAGAAACATCTGTAGTTAGGTTTTAAGATATTTAAAATTATGTTAAGACGACAAATTTGCTTACCACATTTGCTACATGGTAAGTAGCAAAAATTGTAATTTCCCGTTAGATCAAAGTCCAAAATTCTGAAACGGTTTACCTTCAAGTTCTCAAATTCGTTATTGTTGGGTAACCGTTCGGTATCGCCTTTGCCTTTAATGCTTTGTGCTGAGAGCACTGGCAGGGAAGTGAGAGGAAATGTTTGGTACAAATTTCTGAATACTGCCATTTTAAAACTTTGGCAATAAGCTAGAAAAAACCTGCTAAAGAAATACCAAACAAATCCTCCACGATACCTAGGATACACTTCTACTTTTTATCCAAACCCACGAAAGTAACTTTTACCATACATAACGACAGCTATAAATTCTCATCCACTTTCAGGGACTCATTGAGGTTGGAAGGGATCACGATAATCTCTAGAAATTGTTAGCAGTAGAGATTGTTTAGGTTTGGTTTTTTAATAATCATAATTTCCATTTCAAATGCAAATAGAAGGTAAGTTTACATTACTGTCTTCCAAAATACTGCTTGATTTATTTTAATTTAAGCTAAAATCTAAATTTTCTGGAACTTCAAAGCAGTTTATTAAACACACTCCATCTACAAACAATCATTTTACTGCCAAATTAAAAAGGTATCTCCCACGTACATACAGAACTAGAGAATACAGCTACTTGGAGGTCATTCAAGTTGTAAAGTATATCATACACTCTTTTAAGTATCTTATTACAGCTTTTGCAAGAGCAGCTATAGGTGCTTTTCATTTTTCAAAGACTTTCAGTTTTGTTGCATAACAAAGCTTCTGGCTGTATTATTTTGGTTTCATTTTGCACAAGAGAAAACAAATATTTGCTAGTTGACTAATATATACACAGGCCATATTAAAATACATCTTTCACAAGTTTGAAGTATTTTTACAAAAAACCTATCCAGATAAAAAAAAAACACACCTACATTTGGTATACACAAGGGCTGATAAACAAGTAAAAAAAGTCTTCATTCAAGTGCTTTTCATAATTAGCTATAATATGTGGACTTGGTCTGGCTGAGCTAACAAAGCTTTAAAAAAACAAAACCAACACCACACCCCCCCACACACACACACTTCCAAAACAGCTACTTAATTTTTTATGAAATAAATTATTAAATGAATAGTTTCACATCGCATCTTTGCAATTTTGTTACAGTGCTAGAATATTCACAAAAACCTATCAACAGCTGAGCTCCAAATATGATGTTCATTAACAAATATAATCTCATGTTAGGTGAAGATCCTTTTACAATGAAAAGTATGGCTACTGTTTACATCCAAGTTTCGAGTATTCTCCCCAGCAGTCCCACAGACTAGTAAAGACACAGTTTAAGAGCGAACTAGAAATATACTTAATCAATACTTCTTTCTAAAATAGGACATGTAAGCCAGCACGCAACATCCCTATCTGCTCATGTCCCCTCTCTCGTACTTTATTTGGTTATGGAGCACAATTTCCAGCACCACCTGCAATAGTGCTTGGAAAGATCTTCCCCAAAAACATTCTTGCTAGGAGGCTATCAATGCTTCTTAAAGGAGTTTTCATCCAGTAAAGACCAACCAAGAAGTATTACTTGATAGCAAACAAAATGGTCACCAGTTTGGCATTAAAAAAATGCCTTGCCTATGTTTGTTGCAATAAAGGAATGAGATCCAAGCCTTTGTTTCTTCATAGTGCAAGCCACCATCTTAAGCATAATTGCCTTTTTACAGTAAAAATAAAAAAGCTTAAATATTACATTTCAGTTAAGTTGTAATTTTTATAGCAATTGCGGCAAAGCACCTGCCTCTACAAGTTCAGAAAAAAACTACATAGCAGGCTAAACAGCATACGATCACGAAATGAGAGAATTGTGAGCAATATACAAAGAAACTACGACAAAGAAATGATCCAAAAAAGAAGTGACATTCATGACAGAAGAGCAAGAGCAAATGCAAAGATGGATGAACACAATCTAATTTGTCTTATATTAAGTGCTTTTCTACCAAAAATGGTCCAGATCTTTAATGCATTTAAGGAGAAACTTCTAATTCCAAAAATTACAAGCTGAACACACATACTCAAGATTTCAGAGTAGGGCTTGGCAGCAGCACGTCAATCCTTAAAATACAGAGCTTTCTCATTACAGTAAAAAGAGCAAAAGTACATTTAGGCATTTCTAATTTATCACAGGCTAAGTTTCCCACAAGAACAAAAGACTTTATGAAGTACTGCAATTAAGAATGGTATTTACTAGTTTTAATTTTACAGTTTCTTTTCTTACCTTCCCGGCTTCGAGCCATTATTATTAGTTGGCAGATCACATTAATCATTTCTTGAAGTAGCGCAGGACTCTTTTTCAGGATAAACTGCTGATCTGCAAGACATAACTGACTGCAATTACACTGCACTTCTATTAGGAAAAGAGGAGACAGTTTACACGAACTGGACATTTAATGGTGTGCTCTTCATTTCTATTCATTCTTGTATGATTGAAAATATCACCTTATTCTGATTAACACATCCATCTGTAACATTCCCTAACAGAACAGGTAAGAGCAAGTGCTAAGAGGGAACATTTTGTGTACCAGACAAGGAGCTTCCACACCAAATGAAGAAGTACTTATTAGATTCATCTAAAAAAGTGACAGGATGTCACAGACAATTTACCAGTCTTATTAAAATAGCATGAATTCTTTATGTAATTACAGTTTTGGAAAAAAGGATTTTTAATTTTAAGTGAAACACCACTTTGGGGAAAAACATTATTTGTAAAGTACCAACTACTTCTGAATACAGATCTGTGAAGCTGTAAGTACAAACAGTAACTAAGTAGCAAGGAAGATAAAATTTTTAGTGACTATTAACTGATCACTTTTTTTAAACAAACTTGAAAATCTGAACCAAAGCATCTTCACTGGTTTGTTGTGCTTGTTTTTTTTTTTAATTCGTATTAAAATATATGTCACAGATCAGGATCAAAGGAAGAAGAATCGGACAGAGTCCTCCTCGGACGCTGGCCATAGAAGAAGAGAGCGTGACTCTCACGATCCCTCGGCTTTGTATCAAGTATGATGCATACGGGACGGAATACTCCTTTGGTCAGTTTTGGGTCACCTGTCCAACCCGCTCCTCCCCACCACAGGGTCACAGGTGTGCCCACTTCTCTGCTCTTTCGCTTCTGGCGCATAAGATCAGTAGCAGAAGCAAGCCTCAACCTTGGTCTCCCACAGGAATAACTATAAGCAAGAGCCTTTCTGCATACCATTCCTACTGATGTTCCAGCACTAACCTTACTGAACCTTATCACTGCTAGAAGCAGACACTGGAAAAACATGCACTTAATTTCAGAGTGCAGCTTCTCAGAAGAGACTTAACTAAAAGTAAAGTTACTAGCACAAACCAGGACGATATAGAACACCTCAAGTTTGATGGTCAGCCTAAGAAACCATAAGTTTCATAGTTGAAACTTAAGAACTGCATTTAGAAACATTTCAGTTTGTATATTTACGAGTATGAAAAATTGCAAAACACAAACTGAAGCTCATATGTAACTGATATTTAAAGTTCTAACCTTGTCGTCTTTGCTTCACATAGCTGGCTAAAAATCTCCAAAAATAACCATGCATGGAAATGTTACAGAAAGCAGTATTATGCTTATCTTGGATTTCTTTACTCTGAAAAGCAATTATACTTCACGTTTAACTTTTTACTCTATTACAAAGAGAAAAAAAATATTAGAGTCACACATGAAGCCAAAAAGCATTAAAAAGTAGGATATAAGTATTACAGGGCTGTCAACAGAATGAGTAAATGCTAAGTAAATGTCATTGAAGTTGAAAAACTACGTACACTGCGCAGAGACTATTGAGCAGACATCCATGCAATTCTTTAATGGACATGAATTAGGAGGACTGTAGCATGCAACATGTTGCTCTGTTTCCAACAACATCCAATTGGGGAAAAGCCTTACCTTCTTCAAGGACCTCAGGAACTTTCATCCTGGCAAGATGAGTCAACAGCAGAACTCTGGCTTTCAGGCTGTAAGGGCAGGTGAGCGGAGGCTCATTCTTCTTTAAATTTATGCCACCAATTTCTCTGATGAGCTAAAATAAAATAGTTAAACACAAATAGCTATTTTGGTGCTAACGACAAACAAATGCAGGCGAGCAGTTTACAAGGAAAAAAGTTACGTTCAGAAAAGCAAGCCTTTAAGTAACTTTTCCCTGGAAAGTTCTGTAGAGAAGAACATTAGCCATTTTTATTCATAACCCGGCTCCAAAAACTAAAAAAAAGTGTCTTTAAATGCCTTGTTTCAATGTGGGAGTGAGGGGGAGGAAGTAAAGATTTGCACACAAGAAACTTGCCTTGAATAGCATTGAATAAATTTGTATTGAAAGATATTTTTAAATTTTTAATTTTTTTTTAAATTTTAAAATTTTAAAATTTGAAAAATTGAAAGACATTTTAAAAATCTGATTTTATGGCCAAGGCTTACTAGATTCAACCATATTTTTAAGGTATTTACATTAAACTCTGTATGCACTAGCATCAGCATCATCTTGAGACCTTTCACCCATCTAAGATCTAGCCAACTTCCTCAGAAATAGTCTCAAGTATCACAGGAAGGAGGGTTATAAGCTTGAACTCCCCGGGAGGCTGAAGATAAAGTATTTTAACTTATTTATAAACAGCACCAACTTGAAAAAAGCAGTGTTCTTTATTCAGAATGACCTCCCTCGATCCTGACTAGACCACGATGCACAGTTTAAACAGGTCTCTCTCACCTGAATTTGTTGAAGATGCTGGAGAGAGAGGCTCCAAAGCTGAGTAACAGAAGCTCATAGTTTACAAGAATCAATACATGGCCCAGAAGCTTCAGTTTTTAGGTCAACAAGTCACCTGAGGAGAGGTTGAAGTTCCAAAATCTCCAGCCACAAATAGAAGTTAGGATATGAACAGCCAGGATACACTGAGGTTTGACCAGTCTTTCCCTACACTTGAAATAAGATCTTCTAACAAGAAGTTCCTTATAAGCACATCCTGGTATAACACCGGACCATGCCAACTAACTTTTGATAAAAAAACTTTTATAAAAAGTATGAATACTGGGTTTATGATCAAACAGTGAAATAAAAACGGGAACAATGACCACGGTCCCAAAAGCAGGATACACTAACAAAAATTATTAGCAACACTCATCTGTATTGATGCTTCAGAGGCTCATATTACCATATACTAAGGAAAAAAAAGAACACGGATGACACTGATTACTGGAGCTTTAGAAATGGAACAAAACCCAACAGTATAAAATGCAAGGTCACACACTTGCATACTAACAAGAACTGCAGCTCAAAGATGGGAGCTTGCTAGCTGGAAAACAGAGGTAAGAAAAGAGAAATCCAGAAAACTTAGCGATTCCACACTAGTTGTATTAAACCACCATGTGAAACAGTTGTGCAAAACAACATGCTGAAAGTTATTCTCTGCAGAAATACAGGAATAGTAGTGCCACAACTAAGGCACTGCTAAGACTTAACATGTTATACTGTGGACAACTCTAAGCAGACAAAATAAAAAATAACATAAAATATAGAAATCTATCAACTGGGAACAGTACCCTATTCAGCACGTAGCAGTATGAGAGAAGTGAGGAGTCTTTTGGGAAAGGGGATTAAAAGGCAACAGCTTTTCTAGTTTAGCAAAATAAAGACAAAAAGAGAACAAATGGGCTATGCTTCTGTCTATAAACGCATTAAGGATAGACACAGCAAGAATCATTTAGACTCAAGAACAATGATGACAAAAACCATGGATTTAAATTGTTCACAAACAAGACTCCTAAACACTAGAACAGCAAGTTCTGGAACAGCTTCTCAGTAGGATACAGTTACAGGAGGCTTGACTGCCTTTGACACAAAGAACGATTAAATGTAAAGGGCTTGCACAATGCTAATGCTTGCAAAAGCACGGAAGAAGAACTGATGATCGAGGTGATCTTTCCCAGTCACGTGCTCCCAAGCACAATGCCTGCTGAAAAACCTCACCTAACCACAATTCCAGCTCCTTCTCTTAAAGTCCACAAGATGATAAAGAAGTTGTAAAAGAGGCAAAAGACAAGTAAAGAGGTATGTCAGTCTATTTTCTCTATGTTTAGGATGTGAAAGTATGTTTACAACTTGAAATTTCAATTGAGTGCATGCAAAGGTTAAATCTGTGAGACCACCCCCCTCATTTTGCAAACTCTAAACATTTTTATCGGACCACTTCGTATACTGTGCTTTAAACGTCTTAAAACCAAAGTGTCAGTTTCTAATAAATAAGACTTCCTAAAACCCTGCTAGCAATAATGATTTGCTCAGTATGCACTATGGCATCTCTGTTGGGAAGATTTGAGTGAAAATGAAAACAAAACGCAGCNGATTAAATGTAAAGGGCTTGCACAATGCTAATGCTTGCAAAAGCACGGAAGAAGAACTGATGATCGAGGTGATCTTTCCCAGTCTCGTGCTCCCAAGCACAATGCCTGCTGAAAAACCTCACCTAACCACAATTCCAGCTCCTTCTCTTAAAGTCCACAAGATGATAAAGAAGTTGTAAAAGAGGCAAAAGACAAGTAAAGAGGTATGTCAGTCTATTTTCTCTATGTTTAGGATGTGAAAGTATGTTTACAACTTGAAATTTCAATTCAGTGCATGCAAAGGTTAAATCTGTGAGACCACCCCCCTCATTTTGCAAACTCTAAACGTTTTCATCAGACCACTTCGTATACTGTGCTTTAAACGTCTTAAAACCAAAGTGTCAGTTTCTAATAAATAAGACTTCCTAAAACCCTGCTAGCAATAATGATTTGCTCAGTATGCACTATGGCATCTCTGTTGGGAAGATTTGAGTGAAAATGAAAACAAAACGCAGCCAGAGGGGAACTGACATTCATGGAGGAATCTTTGTAATAGTCAAAAAGATTACTAATTCAGACATTGGATAATAAATTTATTTCAGTATTGACATATTTAACCAGAGCTGCATTAATGATTTAAAAGAACTTTATCAAACGGCAATCACCTCCTTATATCAGTACTCAAAATTTGTAAGGACTGACACTAATTCCCCATTTTAGTTCACCCATCCTCAAAAACCCAGCCCAGCAGTCTATATACTAAACTTATTCCATTTAAGCTAAGCATTACCACTAATTCATGTTATCTTTTCTTTTTTAAAAAAAAAGAAGTCTAGCTTCTAACTCCTATTTCTGAACAGATACAGTTGCACCTCAACAAAATTAATGCCTTGAGAACTCGAATTCCATCAGCCAGTCACCTACAAGCACCATCTCCCTCTTCCCTTGAAGGGGTCAGTTATAAATAACACATCTCTCGATATAACTAACCTGTGGTATCTGAATGTTGTCTGCTGGTCTGCTTGTAGCATCTTTGTTGTACTGAGGATCAAATTCGGATGCCCCTGCTAAAACCATGATAAGCCCTGCAAAGACAATTGGAGGCAGACAGAAAACATCAGCAATATCCTATTCCAGTGAGTGATTTCTCCAGAACCCTCAGCCATAAAAACTTCCTCCCACTCTTCCCCCAACAACCATGAATATCCACATTCTCTTTTCAGTCGATCAGTTACTACTGCCACAGGGCAAAGGAGGCAAGAATCAATGCCTGGCACAAAACAAAAGGGATTGCTCAAAGCTACATTGTGCATGGCACAAAGTTCAGGATCTTGCTCTAAATGTCTTCACAAAAACGTAGTTAAGTTTCTTTACGACTGGCAAACACCACTGCACAGCAGTTTGGTTACTTCTGCATGCTCACAGAACCATTCCTCTCATGAAACTCCGGGCTAACTTTTTAATCAATCTGTAGGAGAGACAAGGCAAGACTCAAAGCTGTGGTTCTGAGCAAGGTTCAACATGAAATAATCTACTGTTGACAAGAAGCTTGGAGAAAGAATACACCAGGTTTGCAATGATCTCCCTAAACATCTAAAGAAGTCTCACCTACTCTCCCACTCCTCCTTTCTCACCTAGCTGTTTGGAGAGGAGGATGAGCATAAGAGTACGATAAGATGGAGAGCATAAACTGGCCTGAATTAATTCCACACACAAAAATCCATGTGTGTTGTGACTAGAAAGCAAATGTATTTCCATACTCTTATCTCCTGGACCTCTCAGATTATCTGCGAAGCACTGCTGTTCAGTAGAAAAGGGATGTATCAAGAGTGGATGATTCCAGCAATCTTCCAGCAAATCTAGAGCTGAACAACAGTGCAATTCAAAGGAGTAAGAGAATATATTTCTGAAGTATTTTTTGAAGGGTTTTGGCGTTTTTTTAATTCTGCTTTTCAATTGCTCTGAGCATGCAATCTAGTAAAATTCAATCTAGAACTAACTAGCACCATGGTAATTCTTCAAGCCCATGCCAGCCTCCAAACTGAAAGATCCAGTTCTGCACCAACATAATGCACCTACAGATTTACCCGAAAAAGGGTTTCTTATTCCTTCAAAAGCGAACAGACAAGAAAAATAAGTATATGGAAAACTATAAAAAAAAGTAACAAAGTAACATAAAATTGATAGGGAGCAAAATTTTTAAACAGAAATTTAGCTACAATATAACAAGTCAGAACAGGGAACCAGAAATGGTTATGTCATTCTTTGGTGATACAAAAATTTTATCACAGTCCCTAGAAAATTTCTAAATCCCATTTTGTTACACTAACAGAAGAAAACACACAGGTAACTGGCTGTGCTTCTAGTGGCCATGTAGTAACTCAGGACTACAGGTAGGTCCAGCATGTTTTTCCCCACATAAAATATGCTTTTTTCTTTCCTTTTTTTAATGCGTAGATAAGACAAATGTAAATGCAGATCTATACAACTCCCTCTCCCAAATACTTAAGTCTTCTTACAGAGTACTCTCCAGCTGCAACAAAATGAACTTTTAAAAACACTCTACAAGGAACCAGAAACATTATTTTAATCTAACAAAGGCTTATAAAGCAGAAGCATTTTCACATCAGACATTTCCAGATGAACACATCAACTTTTCAAGATGCCTTTTACTTACGTTTCATGTCCATGTTCCGTGTTTTATAGACAAAATACGTATATATTTGAGTTGTCCGAATGAGAATCTGATCGCCACTATATCGTATTGACCGGTACCACCAGGAACCCTGAGATATTTAACAAGAACAAAAAGACATCAGCTACAATGAAGCATCGAAACAGCTACGCCGGATCGCCTCTTGTCTGTTCACAACCAGGTAACTCAGCCCAACTGATTTTATCTATATTAAGGTCAACTGAATTTCAGAAACGAGAGGGAAACAAAATATCTTTGCCAACACAAATTTTAAAAGCACACCAATATATTCGTCTGAGAGAATCTAATGCTAAAAATTTTTAGACTATCTCTAGTCTACAGAATTCCCCCAACACATGCACACACCCATACACATTGCTTTATTTTTGGTGTTGTTTTAGTGAATCCACTAAACAGTAAATCCACTGGATTTACCACTTTCTATAGACATGGTAACTTGTTACTGTGCAACACAGCATTCAAATCAAATTCAGTTTAGGCAGGCTAAACCTAGAACAAAATACAAGAGTTCTTTCATTACAAGAAAATTTGCAAAAATTCATTTAAGTGACCTAATCAGGAAACGTTTTTCAGAAGGGGAATCTGGCCCTGGCCCAGGGCCCTTGCTGAAAATTTTCAGAAATAAGCCATAGGCCTTCAGGCTGATAGAAAAAGTTTTCCAAATCTTCAGAAACTCTCCAGTAATTCCCTCATTAGCATTACACCAGTGGCTTCAAATTATGGAACTCACTGTACAGTGACTGTACTCTAGAATGTATTTTAAGAAAAACGGTGTGCTGTGTTATAAAATGCAATCTGTTCATTAAACTCCTCATTGTAAGCAAAGCTCACTTACATGAGAAAAAACACACGAGATGCATCTCAAACTATTGTAAAGTTTACCACAAGTGAAAATTAAGCAGCAGTAAAGTGATGCTTAGTACTATTAAATTAATAGGTAATAGTGTAAATTCCCCTACTACAGCAAGAACTCTGCAATTTACTTAATTATTTGGGAAACGCTCTAGGACTGGCTCCCCACAGACTTTTTTTTTTAAATAAATTTGGTTTCATTCTTCCACAAATAGACGAATCCTGACACAAAATAGTACACAACTTTTTTTAAAGATTTTCTGCAGAAAAATTTAAATTATAATCCCATAGCTAACAAATTTTTGTCTAACTATATAGGTACTAGAAGAAAAATATAACCTTAGCCAGTCCAGATCTACACGAAAGAGGCTGCCTAACTGCTGTTACAGATACAGCTCATTTCTCTTGCCTCTCATACAGAACATTATTTAGGTCAGTGGAGGTCTAGGAAGAACTACGTATCAGTATTTTCCTTTTTTTGTTGGTCTGGATTCAAAGGGTGGAACTAGCCTCACTTTATTTTAGATGCCTATCTCAGATATAGGATGACTACACTGTAGTTAACTTCAGCTTCTTTACTGATTCATAAAAGAGAGAAAGGCCCATTAAAGGCATGAATCATCTTGTATGTCTACTTTAGAATGAAATGATAAAATAACTTGCTCCATAAAAATGACTATTCCTCTTCACTGACTATAAAAGAAATTTACAGTGACAAGCCTGAATGCAGAAGTCTACATCTGGCACAGGGGCAAGAAGAGTCGGATTATTTTTTCCTCTGCTCAGGACATTTCTTCATAACAACAGAAAGGATGTTTACTTTCTCTTGAACTATGATAAACCTGGTATAAATCACTAAAAGTACATGTATACAAAAAAGCATCAAGAGACACCAACTGAAACCTAAAAGACAGGAAAAATATCTAGACATTGTACCCTGGATTTTAGGCTTATTCAACAATGTGTTGAAATAGTCACATCTAATTTTCTACACTAAATTTTCAATTATGCAGAAAGACTCTCAAAGAGAAGGGATAATGTCTGTCTGAGTCTCTGCATGCAGAGAAACAAGCAGCTGCAAAGACCCCACAACACTTTCTCAAATGAAAATCATCTTCCCAAGAGCATGAAGGTTTCTGGGTGTCGTTTTTCTGAGTCTTCCTTAATGTCATACCCTGAACGTACAATCACCGGATAAGGGATATCAAAAGCAGTACGGTTCAAAGCAAGCCCAAGCCCTGAAATACCACTCGCCTAGCAATTGATTCCTCACACAAAGAAATCTCAAGGGCACACATTTCATGGTGTATAGAAGATCAATAAAAACTAAAGTTATGAAAACAAAGGCAGCCAGGAGAAACCAAAGCAACAACCTGTTCCACACACAGTAGTCATTCTAGTACCACCAGCTACACACATTTCAGTCTTGGCTCTACAGTAACACCACTGAATATACTCTAGAGTTCATCACATCATGCTAATTTTCATATGATGAATGACAGAAGGTACAAGACAAATTTCATAACTGTCTCTAACTCTTGTGATACTTAATATTTTCCCTACAGCCCCCTCTCTATCAGGGCACTGCTTTTTTTTTTTTTAAACTCTACAGCAGCTACACTTTTTCCACAATAAAAGAAAACACCTACATTTAAAACAAAAAGCTTGCTTGCTCTCTCTATGAAAACCAAGAATGAGCAGTTCTACTTATGTTAAGACAGCTTTGTTTACAGCTTGTTTACAGAGGGTGGAATATTAATCAGATAATACTTACCACAACAACCGGAAGAATAACCATAAATGCTAATCCATACACAAGCAAAACCTAGAGAAAAAATTATGAAACTTAGTGCATTAGACACTTCAGTTACTTAACACC
Source organism: Steatornis caripensis (assembly GCA_013398225.1). Lineage (NCBI taxonomy): Eukaryota > Metazoa > Chordata > Aves > Caprimulgiformes > Steatornithidae > Steatornis > Steatornis caripensis. Next base: position 76,606 of record VZSC01000350.1, on the reverse strand, counting down.
ACTCTTGTTTAATCTCTATTCTAAAATACAGTGAAGTAGTATTATCACAAGCCTACTACAAATTAACACATGCTCATTGCATAATACCTCTCATTATTTCTGAAGAACAACTTACAAGTAATATAATCAGTTGGGTAGTGTGTGAATAAGCAGTATCACTTTAGTGTAAGTAATCTTTTAAATCATCCATGCATTGTCTAAGGTGGGTTTCTTTTAACTACTTAATTATTAAAGCGTTGGCAACTAAACTGTGATGCAGTGGACAGAGATGATTACTGCATTAAAAGAAATCAAGCGGGTAAGCCAAATACCTTACAGCAACAAATCCAACAGAAAGAACATTCAGACACTGTATGATTACAGCATCGCTAGCAAACCAAACACAACTACAGAAATCCAGCAAACAAAGTTCTATATGTGTTTCCTTGCAACTGTGAACACATACTTTCAGCAGGGGTGACCACAGTACAACCTCATTATCATTGCAACAAGATCATTCCAAACATATTAATACTTCATTCTTAAAGGTTAGACTTAAGCTACTCTAACACTTTTGACTCTTGAAATTTGCTTCAAAATGTGGATTTGGACTGAAGTATTATTAACTATGTGTTTTGACTAAAATGCACAGTATTTAAGCACAAACATTTTAAGGTGAACACTTGAAAGCTGCCCTTAAAATCTTAAGCTAAGCTGACTCACCAAAATTGAATTTTTCTGATCCACAATCCAAGCCGGCAAAGCTATACCGAAGCTTGTAGCTGCACCATCAAAAAAAAGACATTCACTATAAAACATTAAGGGATTCTTTCAAAGTCACATTAAGTCTAACAAACAAGCAACCCAACAAAACCACCAACCCACAAACAAAAATATCTCCGTGTCTGTCACTTCAACAAGCAAAGTTCTATAACAAATTTAGCAAAATCAAAAAGCAAGTTAGAAATACACTCAAGTACGCAATAAAAGACTCAAATGCAACATCAAAATACCAAATATTTCAGTTTAACATATTGCAGTGAAATAGATATGCAATATCTATTAATATATAAAGAGAGAAAGCTTTCACGGATGGAAAAATTTATGAGCTTTGCCTTGCCAAGTTTTCAGCAGTTTAAATGCATATAGTTTAGTAAATACATGAACTGCAAGAAAACCATCTAAGCAAATTAATTCTATGGAAAAAGCTTTGTTAGTTTGTAACTTAGGAAAGTCTTCTAATCTGTAAAAACAAAACCCTCTGCCAGTTCAAATTTCTGTGTGACTGGTAAGAAAGAGAAAGGAATACTTTTCAATTCAAGAGGAGTTAGGCTGCAGAAAATAGAAGACATGATTCTCTAACATCTACAGTACACAGATCTGAATAAAGAATAGCACAAAATAGCTTGTCTTCAGAAACTTTAGCAGCAATAAACTTTGCAAATGCCACCCACCCCTATACTAAAAGTTCTAGGAAACCAAGAAAAGGAAAAAAAGACTACAAATTTCTAGGACCTGCTTAAGAAAAACAAAACAAAAAAATGTTTTCCTCGGTATTAGCAGGTATCAGTGAGGAGTGTTGCCTTAAATAAGGACAGACTATGTTTCCCTATGCAGTTAGATACTATTCTTGATACTGTCTCCAACAGATTGTGACAGCCATCCATTCTGACAACCAGTTGTTATGCACAAGCCTATCATGACTTTTCTGTAGTTAAGTTGGTAACTACTAGTAGTTGAGGCTCAAATTAAACGTATGAGCCACATGCCCACACCTCAAGCTTAGGAGTTCGAGAGAATAACATCCAGTGAAATTACCACATTAAGTTATAGGAAATGCTCTGCTCTGGACAAGAGGCTGGAGACGATTCCCTATCTGTTAATTGTTATGGATTTTTAGAAGAATCTACTAAGAATGTAATGTGTCTTTTACTGGTGGTATCAATTTCAATTTCCCACAATATTTTTGACCTTTAGGATTGTAGCTTCAAACTGTCCAGAACAGAAGTAGTTCAGAACAAAGCTCTTTCTCTTCTGGTCTGAGAGTCTCCTTGGCCCCCATCCATGCTAGCTGAGCTGAAACACTAGCAAATACCAAGGGGAAATAGTCTACTAAAACTGCTCTGCATTATTAAAAGCATATCTTTTTACTCTCCAGGTCCTCTCACCTGCTTTTAAACACTCTTCAAATGATTTTTCACATTCAGTATTTTACTTTTAGTAAAGGAGCAAGTCATGAGGAAGACAATAAAAATCTTGCTTGCCTGCCTCTAACCTCCATGCTGCTTCCGTTGGATAGAGAGGAATACTGCTCGCTGTTCCTTTGTGCTGGGCACAGAGGGTGGGATGTACTTCATCTAACCTGGTTAGACATGTCTAATACCAGATGTGCTTCATCTCATCCCAGAACATACCTCTACAAGGGACTGTCTCCATTCTTTGACTACATAAAACTAAAAAACTAGAGTACACAGCTTGGATACAGATTTTTACACTACAGGTGTATAAATGAAGAGAAGATGAATTTCACTACATTAGAAAGAGCTTCAATGTGGAATAAGAGGATGAACAGAGGATGAAAGAGAGAAAACTTCAGCTGCGTTCCCACCCTTCAGACAAAGCAACAATGACAGGCCTAGAAGCAAAGCAGAGAACTCCATTTCCACTGTAGTCTAAGTTAGTGTTTCAGAAGAGCAGGAGGCTTCACACTCACAGTACGAACTGCTGCCCTACCAAAGAATCATTTCATTTCTCCCTTCGGGAATCCAGAGTCCCTTAAGTTTGTGAAAGCAACCTCTGAGTTGCACAAGGATCTTCGTGCCTTTAAATTCTCAGCTTTCAGCTGAGTTTTCTTTTCAAGTCATAGCTTGAGGTCCGTTCAAGGACGGTGACATACTGCCTAATCTGAAATCCTATGCCTTGGCAACACTAAGTTAGTAGCTCGCGAATGCAAAAAACAGCTTAGCATCAGAAAAGGTCCTAGGGAAAGCTATTTGTGCATAAACCAGACTAAAATTTACAGTACCATTTTGCTGATATTGTGACAGCATTTCTGAAGTAAGATCTTATCGGTATGTTGCAGTAAGAGGGACAGAGTCCTCCTACTTGCCTAGCTAGGAAACCAAGAGAAGGTAGGAGCTAAAAGGAATTTGCTATGCTATAAAACACAGTGGTTAAAGAAACTGAACCGCCACCTCAGTCCACCAGAAATGCTTTTGTCAGACTATGATTTAGTTGACGCAGTTGTTTTTTCAAAGGGAAAGGGAAGATTGTTACTTTGAAATACTGGCACAAGGACTGAGGGGTTTTTTCCCTTTTTAAAATTAATTTCCCATGTTGGATGGATATAATTGAGAAAAGTTTCCAGCACAGAGTTCCCTCACATCATCCTGTAACTTCACAATTAATTTATAAATTCCATTTATTACTTCCAAGCTGACCTTAACTCACTCCACGTAGATACATAGCATAACTTAGTCCCGCAGACTGCGGGGCATCAAGCAGAGAACTATGGAGGCCTGTCCTAACAGATGGCAAGTTTCCTTTTTGCTTGTAATGAGCATCAGAAGCACCTAGAAATATACAATATTCTTCCTCACGACTAGTCCACTTAAACAACGGTCAAAAAGACGTTTTACAAGTGACTCACGCACCTGCAAATAGGAGGGGAAAAAAAAAATCTATTAACTTTCAGTCTTAAATTGTTTTGGTTTGGATCATCTACTGTAAAACTTTCATATGCTATCATCAGGACTACTTTCACGTAGCTCCCTGTCCAGCAGCAATCTACCAGGACCCCTCAAGGTCAAGGTGGCATAGAGCTACACTCACAAACAGTACTGCTTCTAGCAAATGGTAGGCAGATGCGTATACAGTATTTATTTAAATACACACATATCCTCACGTACATCCCTTCAAAGGGCGTTTATCACATCATGGCTAGGTGCTAATTTTTCAATATACATTTATAGTATCGGATTATAAATACTAAGAAATGTTCAAAATTGCTAAGTTTCTGGTGAGTGTTTTTCGCTTATACCTCCTTTTAATATTGGCAAGTCTCTCTAGATACTTACTGAAGCTCACCAATTAAAAAATACCCTTCTCTTTTTTCCCCAGTAAGAAGTTTGAGAAATGTGAAAGCAAATTCTTTCCTGCCTTTCCTTTCCACCACCACCCCAGAGCCAGTTTCACAAGCAAAGAACTGATCAGACACATTGCTTCAAATCATAGGAAAAAGTTATTCTATGTACATTAAGATCTGACTGCTTCTCCAGTGATCAAATACTACACAGCTCAAAATAAAGAAATTAAAGGACTTCTGTCATTCATAATTGTTACCTTGTGGTCCATCTGGATTACCAAATTCTTCCCAATTTTTTCGTGATTCTTCATCAGTTAAGCTAGTTTCAAGAAGAGATACTAAGTTAATACAGAAGTAAAGAAATTTCTTGAAAGCATTAACATACAGAAACTTTAAAATGAGGCATTTATACTATCCTTCAGAGAAGGTTTAGCAAACTAAACAGCTTCTGCTATTGTTTGTTATGAAATCTGATATGAAACGATACTGTCATGTTCCTTCATGGTACGCAGGCAAATTATTTTAGCACTCTGACAGCAAAAGGAATCGGACATGGAAGGTGCACCCTCGTACAGGAGATGGAACAATCACGTCTCCCTTTCATGAGAGTGACTGTATACACATACAGCCAATTTTGAAAGACAACAAAGGCTGAAAATATTATCTTTTTTTGGAAGGAAGGTGAATAGGCAAGATAAGTTGATACAGCAGATGTTGTCCATAGCGGCTTTTAATTCTCTTACTCTAGACTTTTAGCCTGTGATGGCATGTGTGTGTGTGTTTTTTTCCTGGAACTCCCTAGCTTCAGGCTTAAGAGAGAAATAAATTAAGACACCACCTCCTAAATCTTAGTTTCTATGCCTGTTCTGTAATGACAGTTTCTTGGCAATAAATAATATACCACCTCAAACAGAATCCCTGTTACTAGAAGGAAGAATATTGTTTTAGGGAACGGAACACCAGGCATTCACTATACAGAAGATTTTGTCTCATGGAAAAAACTCAGTGAACGAGCCAGACATCTTCCGATCATTTCTATGTCTCACATTTGTTAACAAGCGGACTCACTGAATAGGTAGCTTTTATATTCTTTAAAGACAGCATGGCTAAGGAACTTCACCATCATTTACTTCAATACATGCCTTTGTCACAGCCCTTGCACTATCATTTGAAGTATCAAACTCTATCACCAAGCATCTGAATGCTAGCTTGCAAAGCAAAGTAGCAAGATGTTTCGGGAGCTCAGAAAGCAAAATCAGAATACCCTATTGAAGAGACTTTCATAGTGATGCAGATGTGTTTCAGCAGAAAGTATGACTTCAAAACGTACGCTCTCCTCATCTCACCCCAAACAGGACTCTCAAACAGTCAGTCAGGTCAACCACATAGACAAATGACTTAAAAGCAGAAATCACCAACTTGCTAGGTTCTCTGATGATGTGGCTGACCCAATAAACCCCTACAATGGAAGAAGGCTCAGAGGGGATCGGCAAGGGCAATGCGCAGTGAAGCTCAGACCAACCACAGTGACTCACCTCAGCTGCTGCAAAGATGCTCACACTGTCTCAACACAAAGAGAACCACAGGGTGGCCTTTGTTTTAGATAAACACCTATCAACAGTTGGGCAGATCAACTGGTGGTATAAACATTTCTCCTCAACAGCATTAAAAAAAGTAGGAATGTCTCCTGAGTTTGCCAGACCAGCATGGGAGGAGCGCGTACCTGGTTCAGCCCAACACAGAACATAAAAACTAGACAACTAGCAAAGGAATTTAAGAGAACAACAGGCTTGAGCTGACTTCAACCTCTGCATAACTTCCAGGAACCTGGGATGTTCAGCATCATGACAGTGAACGTGTTAGAGATATTGATAATGGGATTTCACATTGCTAGTGTAACTGAACTGCGTACTGAAATTCCTGTATTTTGCTAAGTCTAACTTACAAAATATACTAAAAAAACAATACAAATGTATCACTCCACCAAATCAGAAATCACGTGTCATGCTGGTTTTGGCCAGGATAATCTTCTTCACAGTAGCTAGTATGGGGTCATGTTATGGATTTGTGCTGAAAACAGTGTTGATAACACAGGGATGTTTTCGTTACTGTGAGCAGCACTTACACAGAGCCAAGGCGTCTTCTGCTTCTCACCCTGCCCCACCAGCGAGGAGGATGAGGTGCACAAGAAGCTGGGAAGGGACAGAGCTGAGACAGCTGACCAAAGGGATATGCCACACCATATGACATCATGCTCAGCATATAAAGCTGGGGGAAGAAGGAGGAAGGGGGGGGCGTTCAGAGTGATAGCATTTGTCTTCTAAAGTAACCATTACGCGTGATGGAGCCCTGCCTTCCTGGAGATGGCTGAACACGTGCCTGCCCATGGGAAGCAGTGAATGAATTCCTTGTTTTGTTTGCTTACATGAGTGGCTTTTGCTTTACCTATTAAACTGTCTTTATCTCAACTCACGAGTTTTCTCACTTTTACTCTTCCAATTCTCTCCCTCATCCCACTGCGGAGCACAGCGAGCAAGTGGCTGCGTGGGGCTGAGTTGCAGGCTGAGGTTAAACCACAACAGCCCTTTCTGGCATCCTACGTGGGACACTAAGGGTTTGAGATAACGACAGATTTGACTGGAATGTCCCGAATTGAATTTATAGCTGTTATTGCTGTTTAGCTATCAATTGGCAGGCTCCTGTGCTTGCTTGACTTACTGCGTATTAGGAGTCTGGTGCTCATTAGTGGCTGCTTTTTTGCTTTTGTTGCTTGATGTACTACTTATCTCACTTGGCTGTGCCTGGGAACATTCTGATAACAGCAATGGCAATACGCCTGTGCTGGCAGAAGGCCAGGGCATCGCTGCTGTTTCTGTGCTGCTGTACTGGACAGGTTGGAACTCCAGTGTGAACTCAAGTAGAAGGGACTGCAACCTGTGGATGAGTCCACGCAGGAGCAGGACACCCTGAAGTATCTGTGGCCGTGGATAAGTCCATGCCAGAGCAAGAACATCTCAAAGCGTCTGTGGCTATGGTTATGTCTGTGACGCAGCAGGTGTACATCCGAAGGGACTGCAGCCTAAGGGTAAGTTCACGCTGCAGAAGGTACACCTCGAAGCATCTGTAGCTGTTGATAAGTCCATGCTGCAGCACATACACCTTGAAGCATCAGTGGCTGTGCATGAGGTCATGCTGGAGCACCTCAAAGCATGTAGCCATGGATAAGCCCATGACAGACAAGGTACACCTCTAGAGCGACTGCAGCCATGGGTACGGCCATGCTGGAGCAGGTATATCTCTGAAGGCATTGTGGCCCATAGAGAAGGCCAAGATAAGTCCGTATCATGTATCCTCCTGGTGAGACTGCAGCTCACAGATAAGGCTCCACTTGGAGCAGGTACAACCATAAGGGACTGCAGTCTGTGGGTAAGGGGAGGAGTTCATTGCCATGCCAAACCCGATAGTCTTGCCCAACGGGACCGGGGTGGAGACTGTAATGGAAATACCTTTAAACTGTTGTAACCCATGATTCAAGTTGCACATTATGGGAATTACTATAGCAGGAACCACTGGAACCAATGGAGGACAAGCCTTACAAGAACAAGTGTAGCAGTGACCCAACCTGAGAAGGCTTTGGTGCCCAGTAACTCCACACTAGATGAGAAAAGAGTAAAAATACTGTCTCTCTTACTCTTTGGCTTTATCACCCAGTGAAATGAACAGTATAGTTAATTTCTAAGCAACACTTCAGAAGTGCTGTGACAAGGTTGGCTGGTTAAAAACCACAACACTCATTTTGTTCTTGACATGTAATCTTTGAGATTTACTATGTATTGCACTGGAAATACTTTTCCTAGCTAACATGGAAGCTTAATACAAAGACCTAATACCTTACCGTACCCTGACAGTTGCTAAACAATTAACAAGTTATCCTTCCTAATTTGTACAGAACAAGTATGTACTGAACTGAGACATGTTTTGACCTTTGTTACCTATCCAAACATATTTTCCCCAGCTGCTTAGGTCATTCCTGCTATTGCCTTAGAGGCTTCCCTCCCCATAACATCAAGTTCCCATTTTTTGTAGGCGAAAAAAGAAACTTACGCTGCATAGGCCTTAGCAATCCTCATGAACATAACTTCATCTCCTCCTTTATCTGGGTGGTATTTCAGCGATAGTGCACGGTATTGTTTCTTAATTTCTGATATACTTGCTCCCTTAAAAAGAAAAGTTTTGAGTTCGTAATAAATAGTTTAAGTCAAGTATGTTCTTCTATAGCTACAATTCTAAAGCACATTGCGCAATACTTCTCCGAGCCATCCACTGAACTAAACAATTATGTTCTAATATGATATGATCATGAAACTAGACATGCATTTCATGGAAACATTATTTTTTTCTAAAGATCTTTTTATAACCATTATATTTTTAAAACAAGTTAGAAGACATAGTTTAAGAAAGCCACATTCAGATGGCTGGGGGTTATTTTTTCTGGATTACCTTGTTTATCCATCCATAGAAAAAAAAAAGTAAAGCCACCTTATCTGTTTGACAAATCTTATCTTTTCCTAAACATATTCATGAATACGACGAATGCTCATTTGCAACTTTCTCCTATTTAAGCAAAGTGTTCATAGATCAAATATGATGGTTCACTTGCAGCTTGCAGGCAGAAATAAATCTGTCAATCACCAGGAACAATGGATTAACCTGACGTTTAAGAATGTCTTTGACTAGAATCATCTGACTCATAAGTTATTTCAAACTCCTGGAACAAAGGGAATGCATTACCTACATACACCTGAGAAAGAGATTAATTTTTATTCTACTACAACACTTTGTTAAATGTCACCAACACAACCCCTTGTACATAAACTTTCAGGCTGGACGGTGAACTTAACTACTCAAGAAAACCCACAAAACTTTACAGTAAGCGCGGATAAAGTTTTTCTAGTAAGCTGTCCGCAAAGTTTCACAGAACCATTAACATAGGACTTTTCAACATTTTGTGGTAGAGAGGCCTAGCATGCTGACTTTAACTGCATAACAAAGACACAAAAAGTTATTTGAAGATGATGGCACTGTTTCAACAAACTTAAATCAGAAATTAAACTACCCTGAGGCTTCACTTGCTGTTACTTTATCTCTCTTTATGCAATGCGTCTATCATTTTCCAACACTATTTTTCAGCAGCATGCCTGCCTCATTTAATGTACAGGATTAATTTACTTCATAATAAATTAGATTTCAAGTAAAAATAGCCATTTCAAGACTAGATGAAGAATGTCAGATGAGCAGCAGAAGCTGTAAAGCGGAAAAAAAAAATCAGGTTGCTGGAGAAAGAAACATGAGTTTTCATGGCTTACATGAATACTGCCCATAAAAAAAAATTCCTAATTTTTTTTCTCTGCCACCGAGGGTGCATGTGATCCTGATAAGCTGATGACAAATTTTCCATCCGTCACTAATTGCTTACTCCTCATTTTCAAAAGCTACGCCACAGAGGTTAGGCCTGACTTACAGAAATGCTTAGCAGCCTAGGACAGTTGGTGTCAGTCATCACTCTGCTTGGAACACAGATCTTCCCTATATTAACTACTTACAAAAAAAATAAGGTCCTGACTGTCTTTACTTAAAGGTTCCAAAATTATAATCGGTTTTGAGCTTTATCTTTCTGCCTTGATCCCACCGGTAAAATAGCAGTAAGGACACTTACTCAATAAATCAGCAATGCTATCTGAGCACCTTATGTATTAGTGAATTGAAGTGATGCGCTTCAAAAAGAGTTATTCTATGTTCAAAACAAAATGCTGATATTTTATACAAAATAAGGCGCATGTACATTATCTGGACTTTATCCATTTTGTGGTTCTCCTCTGGAGAAAAAAGCCTCTTATTATAAGCTGATATGTTACCATAAGATTTAAAAAAAAAAAAATAATCTTGGCCACTGTGTAAATGCAAATAAGCAAAAGAATTATTGTGTACCAAAACTTTGAAGTGCTTGTCTGCAACCCCCCGTTCTTCTTTCTTTAAGTTTGAGGGGGTTTGTTTTTATTTTAACAGTAAAATTTCCATTATCTAACAACACTTCAACACCTGTATCAACATCTGTATCATTTCAGTATCAGCAGGGTTGCTGACAATTCTAATGGTTCCACTTGAACAGTAACAGAAGAAAGCTGTTAACTTTCATGTAGTCTGAACGAACAGTTTTTCAAGTGGATTTAACAGACATTCTCTGATAGCACAGAAACAGAAAAAACAAACACACTCTGTATTTTGAGCCCTTCAACTGATCTATCTTCACACCCATCTCTTCAGCACCCTTGTAACACCTCTGGCTTTAATTCAACTTGTCCTTATGACAATATTTATCCATCCATCTATCAGTTCTCGGGAGTATTCCAGTATGGGATTCTTTGCCTGGATAAGTTGGATGTGTCTTGAGCACGTGTACAAGTTTTCATTAACAAACATTAAGTTACAATTCACTACATACACACTTTTTTTCCCCCTCAGAGCTGTTACTTGTAGAAGTACTTTGCCAAAGATGAAAATCCTCTGACGACCTAATCCCTAGCCTGATGTGCTTAACCACAGTTAACCCAGATACATGAACATTTAAACTGCACGGTTCCAACAGATACCATTCAATAGTAAAAATTTATCTTGTTCCTATGTGTTAGTGAGCAAACGCAAGTCAGCAATCAGTCATTCAGAGGAACTGAGCAGAGGCTGAATTCGAATAACTTGTCTCTGCATACGACAGGCTGGTCTTGTTCTACCTGTCTAGCTAGAAATAGGTTCGAGTCTACTTATCTGCTATAATGGCTTTCTTAGCACAGAAAAGCAGTACAAGTGATGCCTATCCTTACGCTGAAAAGCCACATCACTAACAGCAATCAACGTATTTGTTAATGTTTATACACATATTAAGCTTTCCCACACTAACAATACACACCAAGTTTAATCAAAATGGTTACATTCAAAGTTCTTCCATATTCTTGTGTTGAGCTGTACCCACAGCGTATTTCCTCATACAGGAGAGTAAAACATACCTCAGAACTGAAAAGATGACTCTACTGTTATTCAAAAGAGGAGCTCTGTATCAGGAAATAATTACCATAAGCAGAGAATTTGCCTGAGGTATTGCAGTTAAGATGAAGAAGAGTTTGACAAGACGAGTTTAAGAGACATCCAGAAGGTCTATTTGTCTCCTCGGGATATATAACTTTTTATATCCACTTTGAATCAGACCTTTGATATAAACAACACACTGCATCTGTTTTCTAAATAAACACTATGTCTTTTTTTTTTTTCTGGTTTAATACACCAGTTGGCTGGTATCACTATTTAGAGTTTGTTGTTTGCATCCACAGATGCAACTGAGATTCAAGGTAACCTTTACTACATCAAAACGTGCATCACCAACGCCCTTTAGTGAAACCTCTCATTTACACAAGAAATATTGCCATACAACAACAGCAAACCAAATGAATCCACATTCTCGTTTATACAGTTTATTCAGCAACATCCCTAAAAATGGCTATTGAGAGGATTGTCACGTGGCATACAAGGCAGAACGACATTTTTTTTCCTCTACCAAGCAAGGAAAACAACATCACAGTAAGATTCAAATAGATTTTATAAATCCACCTCACTATATTAAGAAAGCATTAGAATTTTGAATCAGTTAGAGATGGAAGTTCTAAATTAGTACAGATACAGGCCATGAATGTCTAACGACTGACTTTACAATAAGCATTAGCAACTTTCAGATGCCAAAAAAGAACAAAGCCACTAGATACATTCACTAAAGTTAACTTATTCTCTTTAAAAAACAAGTCTTAAATTTGACATCTAGACATAGATTATAGTTCTAGTAGTACAGACTAGTGAAAGATGCTATTACTTACAGGATCCAAATGTAAAACCTCATAAGGGTTGTACTCTTGATACTCTCGGTCTGTTTTGGAAACTTTGTATGCAAGAAACAAAAATAATGCCCAGCCAGCAAGAAGGACTATTTTCCTGTTTGGAAGAAATAATTTTTGAAATGCACAAATCTACTACCTCTAGTATAATTCTAGAAATAACATAAGAAGCCATTTTATATCAGTGTTCAAGACGATATTAAAATAGCAAGAAACATTAAAGCCATTTTAAAGCAGGTATGAGTATTTCAGTTGTAACACCATCTTTGACACAAGTGAGACAAGCTGCTCTGACTTCTAATTAATTTATTTTCTCTCGTTTTTTTAATACAGGCAGGCCACTATCAACAAAGACCTTTTCCATTCTTTAACTGTCTGTCCTCAGCAGGTATACAATAGTATTTCCTATTTTTAAAGAACGACTTTAACCTGATCCTAGACAAAGTCAATGTTAAAAACCAAAAAGCTGAACCAGATGCATAACAGACAGTAAAATATTTTGAGAATGGGAGTAACAAAGAAAGAACTGAAGGATATCAAAATCATCAACTTTGAGCATACAAATTACTACTATTGTGTATTTGAATGTATATGTTTACATATAAAATATTTAAATCGAAAGACATTGCTAGCATCACTAATTTCAGTGAGGGTAGATTAATTTTTGGAACAAATAAATGCATTGTTTACTAATTTATTAGTGCTGAGGTTCACTGGTTTCATTTAGCAGGTACTTTATAGAGGACAAACAGCATCCATCTTGATTTCAAGCCCTACTAGATAATAATGGCTAACTACCAATTATTCAAATATAGCAGACTTCAACTATCTCTTCTGTGACCCAAAAGCCGTTATTACATAACTAATTCCAGTTGCTTTGATTACAAAAAAAATATTTTTATACAAATAAAAACATAAGAATTGCTTTAATGGAAAGTCATGCAAATGAAACATACTTACTTTACTGTAGGAATTATGTTTTGTTGTGGTTTTAACAGTCGCAAACGATACCACAAGCATCTTCCATATACGTTTCTTATATTCTTTAAACGAATTTGCTCTGTAAAAATAAAGATTGTGATTAACCAATCTCACAAAAAGCAGAACAATAAACATGCTCAATTCATCCTGGAGTAGGCAGTACAAGGTCAGTTGGAGGACTAACAAAAGGTCCAGCAATATTGGACAACTGCTGGATAAAAAACATCCATTTAAGTGACACTGCACATCCATAAACATGAGAAGTTGGTCACATTATTCTCCGCTACCTAAAAGGAATCCACTGTATTTTCCACGTGCCATATAGCAACCACTGTGAATCCAGTGACGCTTGTGAACCCAACCTTTGCCTGGCTAATGTGCACCTGTAAATTCTGCTTCTGCCATTTTCTACTCAACTCCAACGACAGTCTCTCATTTCAGTATGTCAGCTACTGTGTGCAGGGAAAAAAAAAGAAAAACCTAAAAAACCTAACCTACATGCAGAACAGTGTTTGTACACAACCAGAGTACAGCTAGAGCAACAGCTACTTCCTCAATTCAAAATATGATGCATTTTTTAAGTTGCTTTGTATAAGTTGTCTTCATTTAGTTTTTTCCTGTTGAAGGGGAAAAGGAAGGAAGAGCTATTTGTAAGCCATGAGGCTCGGTAATATGGGCCCTTGGCAAGACAGCACATGCATTAACAAGCTAGCCAACAAGATTTCCTCCCATGTCCTTTCAGGACAGGATGGGGCTGGAAGGAAATTGTATTTATACTGTCAACAACACCATAACAAGGCATGGAAGCGCTCTCTGTTAAGAGATTTTTAGTTGTATTCAAGAGTTAATCAAGAACAACTTACTTTTGGCCAGAAGTTTTTTTTATGCTAAGGGAAGTATGGTGGAAAGCAAATACCTTGTACAGAATTTCTGTAACCACTGAAACTATGTTATAAAGTGACTTCAGTCCTGTTTATCTTTTAAGTAACTTGTCTATCCATAGACTACGAAGTCTGACCTACAACACTTCTAAGGGAGGAGGTCACCATAATTACCTTACCTGCAAAAGAATAAGACCAGTTGGCCCTTTTCAGACTAAAGGAGAAAGAATTAAGAGAAAAAAATTCATCCTGTCTCAATACATTTAGATATTGCTGGTGAACAAAGTGATAAACTCCACCAATTTAAAAAGAAGTTTGCCAATTATCTAGAAGCATGAATTATATTAACAACTTTGATATAAAGCACATGCTAACCACATCCTAAAAAGTCTTAAATCTCAGTTTTGCGCTTTTAACAAGGTAACGCCCTCATGTGAACTAAATGCAGTTACGACATGTAGAAATATTTTTCTTCGGCAAACTTCTAAAAGGTGATTGTGGAAAACAGAAATGGCCTCCGGGCAGTTATTCTGAAGACACTGGGAGGTGGGACATGGTGCTCAGTGATCTACTTGAATTTCTAAAGCAAGCCTGCAATTCTCGTCTAGAACTTCAATTTGCAGTCACCAAACCATCTGAAGCCAGAGAAACATGACCATAAATACCAATATTGTGCACCAGATCAACTGCTGAGTTGAGATTTACCCAGATCAGATGCAAGGACAGGATGGTATTTCAAACTCTGGCCAGAAATAGAGAGTGGGAACACAGATGATACCTGGCCGCTCACAAACTAGTAAAGCAGACAAATACTAAAGCTTGCAGATACAAGATACCGAAACCAGAAAAAAAAAAAAGAGTATCAGTCTATTCTGAACTACTTAATTCTATAAAGTATGTCTTCCCCAAAACGCAGTATGACATTAAATAGCTTGATGGGATTCCTTGAGAACATTAGATTAGAAGCCCCATCGCACCCAAAGAGGGAGAGATGGAGATACAGGAGGGTAATTCAATCCCTTGCATCTCATCCAACTCTTGCAGGGCTTCAAAATAAGCTTTGAAATTCATCTCACAATTTTGTGCAACAGATGAACCACACAAGTATTCTGTGGTTCTCCTGATCTGCAAAGACTGTTCACATACTTAAAACAGGTACTAAGCAGGAAACTTTCTAAACAAAAAGGATATGACTAATATTTGGTTAAGCAACTGCCCTCTTAGTTTCACTTGTGTAAGGCTTTAGCAAGCATTGCAAAGGAAAAATTCAGAAGACAATGAAAACAGGATTGAAGTGCAACACTGAATCCCTACTGGTAGAATGCAAACTAATTTGGCATTTTCTCTTTGCAATTTTATTTAAAAAAACAAACTGTGGGAGATCTCTCTCTATGGGTTCAGAACTGGATCCACCATAACTGGAAGTGAGCTAGTTGTTACTTAAAATAAAACCACATTTTAAATGCAAAACTAAGAAACATTACCAGCACATAAAACTGGCATTTCAAAAAAGCTGATGGCATTAAAGACTAGACAGATAATTAAGTTACAAGGAGTAAAGAGCTCTGCTACCGAAACAGGGAGGAAAATGTTCTGAGGGTTTTACAGTCACTGGACAACTATGAGCCATAGCGTTGATGCTTTTATGAAAAAGTTACCAATGATACTTGAATAAATCAGGTACCACAAACCTCACAGAACACACATGTGCTTAAGTTAAGCATATATCACTGTTTTCAAATACTGTCAATAAATCAGTTGTGCACAGCTGAAGCAAGATGAAGCCAAACGTTCAGTTCAACCACACTGACCCAGATCAGCTACTTGACCCAACCTGTATTGCAGCCCCACAGACATTTCAGCAGCACAACCAAGGGCCAGTGCCGTTTCTTAACTGTCTTAACTGACTGCTGCTTGCAGAAATACTTAAAACCAAGGTGAAAACGGATTACCAGTGGGCTTGGAGAAGCAGAAAGCGAGGAAGGCAACTTTGCTTACTCAATCCTTGTTGCAAACCGGTCAAAGACCGGAGTGAGGTTTTGCTTGTATTCTCGGGAACAGAATTAAGACTCAAAATGGAGTCAAGCACCAAGGAACTTTATTTGCCTGCCGACAGGTTTGCAAATGCAAAGGAGTGAGCAAGAGATAAAGAGAGAAAGGAACGAAAGAAAGAGGAAAGGATGAAAGAGTGCAATAGCTACCACCCCGGAGCTGCAGCGTCCCGACAGTCTGATTTGTTTTCAAGTCCGGTGGGAGCACGTTCTGTCTGATGCTGGTTGGTTCCGTTCTTTTATAGGGTTGTGATGCTGCTTAACCACCCCTTCCACCTGGTGGTGGTACACATGCCCAATACCGTCCCTAGGGGGTCTGCAGGAGCTTTAGGCGGTCCTCAGGGGTCTCTAGGCCCCTCCATGTCCCCAACCCCAGGTCTGGGCGCATGCACAGGGGTTTGGTTAAGTTTCTCAGAAACATCTGTGCCGGTGGTGTCCGGTGGTGGTTTTCCTGTCCCGCAACCATCCTGCCATGTCGGTGGCACCAGCAATGTTGAGACAGCATGCTGCGGCAGCAATGTAGTTTCTACCGACACAGTCTCTTACAATCCTGTAAAACTAAGCCTAACAAGATATGACTCCTTTCAGTGTTTTTGCTAGGATGCTTTTAACAAGCTGCTGTGCCTTGTCTTTAAAAATCTGTGCCACCCTGTGACACAATGCCCCAGTTCTCAAACCTCCCTACCGTCCAGCCCTGCAAGTACCAGATGACCCTCTCCTTTCTCCCCTCTGCATCCTTGCTGCAAACACAGCCGGTACCCTTCACCTTAACCATATGTGAGAGACTGAATAGAGATTTGTCTCAAAGCTTGCTCAAGACTGCTTGCGAGGCAGGACCTCCGGCCTTGCAAAAATAACTCGCTACTGCCTGCAAAAGGAAACATTTGGAACAAATCGCTGCAAAAGCGGAACCTGACAGTGAGAGCAGTACAATCCAGTTCTGTGGCACATAACCACAGCTACACAAGGCACAAAGCCAACAGACTGCCACGTAAGGGTTCAGCACCCAGAGCTCAGTGAATTCGCCAGATCACCCGTTTCCGCAGGTGACCCCCGGCGACCACCCGGTGATAACACGCACGCACAGGAGGGCTGTGCCTTAGGGAAATGAGCTCCAGGAAATGCACTGCATATGCATAACTCTTCTGGGAAAAGAACTGAATATGCATGAGTAAAGTGCTTATTAGGGCATCACCCATGAGCAAGCCGCCCGGCACCACCGACGGCAACGGACTGCGGGACGCCGCTGGATCCATGGTGGTGACTATTTCTTGCACACTTTCCTGAATACTTGCTAAGTTTCCTCTCTTAATAACTCCCACCTTTTGTATCGCTCCAGTCTCTGCTGTGTATCCAATAAAGCAACCTACATAGCGGCATCTGACCTCGTTTGTGTCTGTCTCACTCCTGGGATCACAACAAACCTCCCCCAAGTTTGAAATCAGACCAGGACATTTTAAATTGGCATCACGGACAGGATCCCTTGAAGTGAGTGTGCTGCACTTTTGGTCTTTCTTGTGGATTGTTTTTACATTAGTACCTCTCAAAGACATTAAGAGGAGAAACCCTGCAGAAATTTATACTTATGTGCTGCCTCCCTGAGACGACCAGCCCCGCTTGTTGAGTGTATTTGTTTTTACGTGTGTGCCTCTCAGGGACATAGGGGGTGGGAATCTATGTGAACTGACTACTTATGTGCGACCTCCCCAAGGTGACTGCCCCCACCTTTTGTTGAGAAAATATGAGTGAGAATAATTCACCGTCTTCAGGTCAAGAAGCATTGTATAATCTTTTGGAGAAACACAATGCATGCCCCTCAGTACCAGGCAACAACTGAGCACGAAACAATTGGCATAACTTGCAGAGTGTTGCTGACCGAATCTGTGCCTTACAAATGGACGCTAGACTTCAGTCTGGAAAAGGGAAATCTATTATATGAGCTGTTTTGGGCACCAGTTTGGTTGCAGCTGCAGAAGCTAGGGACCCGGAACATAGTGCTGAGTCCCAAACTATACAGTCCTCACAGACTCTGGTACAAACTTTGCAATGACAAGTAGAAGAGTTAAAAGGGCAACTAGACCAAGAGCGACTCCAGACGAGTTATTTACAATGTGCTCTAAAAGTACAGCTTCTCCTGGGTGGAAGTCGTGACAGTGATCCTCCAACTAGAAGGGAAATCACAAGCTCTATTTATCCCTGTGAAGAATTAGAGGCAGCAAGATCAAGAACAGATAAATTAGAAATACCTCTTCATTCTTTACAGCCTGTAGTTAATACCGAATTTGTACGTGATGATGAACTGGACCATACTCCCAAATTTACTACCAAAGAAACCCCATATACTGCTATGGAATTAGCTAAGTTAAAAAAGGAATTTGGCCGCTCCCCTAAGGAGTCAGAAACTGAGTATGTGTGGAGAGTGCCATTGTCTGATGGGGATCAAATATTATTAAGTGAAAAGGAAGCTGAAGGATATTGGGGGCTCGGAGCATTTTTAACTACAGGCAACCACCACGCCCCCTGGTCCCTAACACAAAGAGTGGCTTATTGGGCTGGAGGGCTTAATCCCTTGGAAAGAGGAGACCCTCTTGCTATCACAGGGACAGCTGATCAGTTAGTAGAGAACGTGCAGAAAGCCACATGTCTGCAAATGATCTACGATAGAGTATTAAATCCAAAACAGGAATCCCCTATGATGATGCTGGTTGACCCCGAGCAAATGACTCCCTTAATACAGGGTCTCCCTGATTCCTTAAAGCCTATCAGCATACAGCTTCAGGGCAAGATCCCAACGCTATCTCAAAGCCAAAGGGTTACGGCTGCGCTACAGGGACTGATATCCCCTCATTGTAAGGCCCAAAAATCAAAAATATGGACTTGGGGAGAGGTCGCTCAAGAGTTAATCAATCATGGGCAAAAATATGGTCCGGTTGGCACTCCATCTGTAAAGTCTGACGCAAAGGGCCCGAGATGTACAGAAATGAAACCTTTTCCACATTCCAGCAACAATAATAAGGCATCTCTTAACAGACCCCTGGGCGGGAGAGACATACTGAACAAGCATAAGGGATTATGGACCTTGGGGTGGCAGAAGGGCATCCCCCGAGACGTTATGGACAGACTGCCAACTGACAAACTCGAAAAATTGGTATTAGGATGGCCCAAGAGAGTAGTGCCCAAAGTGGAGGCAACAAAGAAACCGATTTCAAGTGCGCCTCCGACCCAGATTGACTTATCTGAGTCAACTGTTTCCCCCAAGCCAGCAGGAAACCAACTCCTTCGCCCCTTTGTGGTGAGCAGGGGAGGGAAGGATGGGTATATGTCAGACAGCTCACCATAAACCATCCTATTGATCCTAACAAATCATCTCTGGTTTCTGAAATGAACCGAGGGTATGTTTTTTTTCTTTTACAGACAAAAACCTTGTGGGACTGCACCAAGAACTACATCAGAAGACAGCCATGAAGATTTTGATCCCTGTTATAGCACTAATGCTTATTGCCTTACTAACATTTTTAGGATGTATTATATACTATCGCAGACGTTGTTTTGGACAACCAGTCTCCTCACCTTTGGTTTCTGAGGAGAATCCACCCTTCTAGGTGCTGACCAAGGGTGGGAAACCAAGTTTATAGATTTAGGATGGGAGAACAAATTTGTGGTTCTGGGCAATTTAATTCCTACCACCTTTAACCTGACGCATTGTTGGGTCTGTTGAGGTCTAGGGGGAGCTGAGGACTGGCCACGGGCGGCCAGCCCAATCCAATCCAAATGGTGGGTCAGTAACCTGAGCGAAGTACTTAACGGTGCTGATTTTTGTACCAATGAAGGAAGTCCCTGAAGGCTCCAGATACACAGGCAACGTATTTATTGCCTAAACAGAACCAAAAGGGGTGGAATGCACATAGGAGAAAGCACCTGTGAATGGACACTCTCTCCTGGATATGACTGAAAGAAGACTGTGAACCACACAATTGTTCTCAATATAAAGGAAAATGGAACTTCACTCATGTTCAGTTGTCTAACAGTAGCTGGAAGAAATGCTCATATGCTGACCTTAAAAGCTGTAATAAGGTTTTTTTTTCAGACAGTCGATTTGATATGGCAATCATGACCTGCTAGAGAGGTAATACCACCCAAGAAAGATATGTAGCATGAGTGTTTTGTTGAGCCTAGCAAAACAAAAATGGAACCAAAACTCAATTTAAAAAGGTTTGGTCTAGTAATAACCAGTCAGGGCATAATTGTAATTGGCAACCAAGTGCAGGTGCATGGAGATGTACCTGTGAGGGTAGCAAGTGGAGAACCAATATAGTTGGAGGGCCCCTAGGATATAAAAATACCCTTTATTATCCTGCCCCACAAAATAAGGGATCATGGGATGGCCTGTTTCCAAATGGAACCTGGGCCTTGAAAGGGCATTACTGGATTTGTGGGCAACGTGCTAATCGGAAAATACCCATGAATTGATCAGGGATATGCTTTGTAGTGTATATCAGGCCCTTGTTTTTCTTATTATCAAAAATTCAAGAGAAGGGCTTGGGAATTAAAGTGTATGATGATTTAACCCATACCAAAAAAATCCATTAATACTGCTCTAACCAGTGGTAGCAGTCAATCATGGGGAAAAGATGACTGGACCCCTCAACAAATCATCCAACATTATGGGCCTGCCACTTGGAATCCTAATGAGCTAATGAGCAGCCCTCGAGAACCCATTTATAACCTAAACCACACAATTCAGTTACAAGCCGTTTTAGAAATTATCACCAACGAAACCACTCGTGCCTTGGACCTATTGGCGGACCAGGCCACTCAAACGCCAACAGCAATTTTGCAATACCGCATGGTTCTCGATTACCTGGTAGCTGAAGAAGGAGGTATTTGTGGCAAACTAAATGACTCAAACAGTTGTCTAAAAACTTATGATAATGGTCAACTTGTCAAACAGATAACTTCTGGAATGAGAAAGTTAGCCCATGTCCCCATTCAAACCTGGAAGGGCTGGAAATTACATCCCTTCTCATGGCNATTATATACTATCGCAGACGTTGTTTTGGACAACCAGTCTCCTCACCTTTGGTTTCTGAGGAGAATCCACCCTTCTAGGTGCTGACCAAGGGTGGGAAACCAAGTTTATAGATTTAGGATGGGAGAACAAATTTGTGGTTCTGGGCAATTTAATTCCTACCACCTTTAACCTGACGCATTGTTGGGTCTGTTGAGGTCTAGGGGGAGCTGAGGACTGGCCACGGGCGGCCAGCCCAATCCAATCCAAATGGTGGGTCAGTAACCTGAGCGAAGTACTTAACGGTGCTGATTTTTGTACCAATGAAGGAAGTCCCTGAAGGCTCCAGATACACAGGCAACGTATTTATTGCCTAAACAGAACCAAAAGGGGTGGAATGCACATAGGAGAAAGCACCTGTGAATGGACACTCTCTCCTGGATATGACTGAAAGAAGACTGTGAACCACACAATTGTTCTCAATATAAAGGAAAATGGAACTTCACTCATGTTCAGTTGTCTAACAGTAGCTGGAAGAAATGCTCATATGCTGACCTTAAAAGCTGTAATAAGGTTTTTTTTTCAGACAGTCGATTTGATATGGCAATCATGACCTGCTAGAGAGGTAATACCACCCAAGAAAGATATGTAGCATGAGTGTTTTGTTGAGCCTAGCAAAACAAAAATGGAACCAAAACTCAATTTAAAAAGGTTTGGTCTAGTAATAACCAGTCAGGGCATAATTGTAATTGGCAACCAAGTGCAGGTGCATGGAGATGTACCTGTGAGGGTAGCAAGTGGAGAACCAATATAGTTGGAGGGCCCCTAGGATATAAAAATACCCTTTATTATCCTGCCCCACAAAATAAGGGATCATGGGATGGCCTGTTTCCAAATGGAACCTGGGCCTTGAAAGGGCATTACTGGATTTGTGGGCAACGTGCTAATCGGAAAATACCCATGAATTGATCAGGGATATGCTTTGTAGTGTATATCAGGCCCTTGTTTTTCTTATTATCAAAAATTCAAGAGAAGGGCTTGGGAATTAAAGTGTATGATGATTTAACCCATACCAAAAAAATCCATTAATACTGCTCTAACCAGTGGTAGCAGTCAATCATGGGGAAAAGATGACTGGACCCCTCAACAAATCATCCAACATTATGGGCCTGCCACTTGGAATCCTAATGAGCTAATGAGCAGCCCTCGAGAACCCATTTATAACCTAAACCACACAATTCAGTTACAAGCCGTTTTAGAAATTATCACCAACGAAACCACTCGTGCCTTGGACCTATTGGCGGACCAGGCCACTCAAACGCCAACAGCAATTTTGCAATACCGCATGGTTCTCGATTACCTGGTAGCTGAAGAAGGAGGTATTTGTGGCAAACTAAATGACTCAAACAGTTGTCTAAAAACTTATGATAATGGTCAACTTGTCAAACAGATAACTTCTGGAATTAGAAAGTTAGCCCATGTCCCCATTCAAACCTGGAAGGGCTGGAAATTACATCCCTTCTCATGGCTTCTGGGTGCTCCATGGGTTAAGCGTGTTTTGTTTTGCGTGTTTTGTTTCGCGTGTTTTGTGGCGTGGCGATGCTATTATTCCTACCATGTATAATTCCATGTTTAATGCAGTTAATTCAATGCATCATAGCCAATGCACAGTTTTTAGCCGCTTCATCACCAGATCGCGTTAAGTATATTCGTGCAGTTTACCAGCCTAAACCTTTGGTAATTAGAACTGTAGAAGTTGATGCTCTTTTTCTTCTTTTCTATCCTCTTTTTTTCTAGCGCCACCATGGACCAAGCAACCTTTGAGCCATACGGTGGTGTGAGAGACTGACTGGAAGACATTTGTCTCAAAGCTTGAATACATTTGTCTCAAAGCTTGCTCAAGACTGCTTGCGAGGCAGGGCCTCCGGCCTTGCAAAAATAACTCGCTACTGCCTGCAAAATGAAGCATTTGGAATGAATGGCTGCAAAAGCAGAACCATGACTGTGAGAGCGGTACAATCCGGTTCTGTGGTACATAACCACAGCTACACAAGGCACAAAGCCAACAGACTGCCACGTAAGGGTTCAGCACCCAGAGCTCAATGAATTCGCCACATCACCCGTTTCTGCAGATGACCCCCAGCGACCACAACACACACANATTTGGAACAAATCGCTGCAAAAGCGGAACCTGACAGTGAGAGCAGTACAATCCAGTTCTGTGGCACATAACCACAGCTACACAAGGCACAAAGCCAACAGACTGCCACGTAAGGGTTCAGCACCCAGAGCTCAGTGAATTCGCCAGATCACCCGTTTCCGCAGGTGACCCCCGGCGACCACCCGGTGATAACACGCACGCACAGGAGGGCTGTGCCTTAGGGAAATGAGCTCCAGGAAATGCACTGCATATGCATAACTCTTCTGGGAAAAGAACTGAACATGCACGAATACAGTGCTTATTAGGGCATCACCTGTAAGTGCGGGGGCGACTGTTCCTATCTGCCCGTGACACGCAGCCCGGCACCGCTGAAGGCAACGGACTGCGGGACGCCACTGGATCCATGGTGGTGACTATTTCTTGCACACTTTCCTGAATACTTGCTAAGTTTCCTCTCTTAATAACTCCCACCTTTCGTATCGCTCCAGTCTCTGCTGTGTATCCAATAAAGCAACCTACATAGCGGCATCTGACCTCGTTTGTGTCTGTCTCACTCCTGGGATCACAACAAACGTTCCCCCAAGTTCGAAATCGGACCGGGACATCGTGCCAAAAAGCTTCCAAAAGGCCCTTAGGGGAAGGCACCCTGGAGAAAAGAAAAATATTTGCGCAGTGTAAATTTAAGAGTTGGTGTAAGGTCAAATAAAAACTGACCGCGGGGGAAAATAAGGCTAGAAACCAAAGGTGTTTTATAATAACCAGAAAACTGAGGTTTTGGAACAGCCTTACAGTAACAGCTGCAGAAGTCACATTTTGTGAACAGGCTGACAATAGAACAGAGAAAACAAAACAAACCAAAACCTGAGGCAAGTGGTGTGAGCAAAAATTATCCCTTTGGATAGGTAAATACCACGCACCTAAGCCAGTTAAGGAGTCCCTGGCAAGGATGTCCTGGAACAGCTATGCTGCACAGGGTACGGACAGACCTCTTCAGACGAATACCAAACTAAGACACGATGCTAAGCAGCCATCGCATTTTTACACACACATCTGAACAACCCCGGCTCTAATCTAATTACAGTCGATTAAACCACGTCAAAGCAAAAGCACCTCATTAATTTCTTTCCAATCTTGGGATGGCAATGGTCTCATTTGATTAACAACCCCAAAAGGACACAGGACACTAAAAAGATTAATGCTTACAGTTATCTGTCCTGAAATTAAAAGAGAGACTCCAATCCTTCCCAAACTGAGGTTAAAGTCCAGACTATTCAAATTATTCGGAGCTATCCTGAGGCACTTCCTCTGTCACATGACATCATTAACAGGTATTAACTTGTGGAATTCAAAAACAGGCAGCTACTTGGGAGAAAGAAGGAGTACAGACAGCATCGCTCCCAGCTTAGGCAGAAAGCCACTGGCAAAACATCAGCCTGAGCAAGTAAGCTATATTCCTGCTGTATCCAGGAAAAACAGACTTCCTGTTTATTTACAGGCAATGTATGTCACTGCACCAAACAATATACGTACCTTGTTAGGAAGAAATTGGTTGCGGGGCTGGGGTAGGTGGGGAGGGTAGAAAAAGAAAAAAGGCTAGCAAGAGTTGGTACACCAGATAATTACTGTGCCTAACAAAAGCAGCGATTTTTCCTAATGAGAAAGTTGTGAATAAATCGGGTCCCTTTTTGCCTTGCCTTCCTCTCCCAAGGAGCCTGCTTTCACACAAGTGCATTTGCCCTGCCACAGAACTGGCAGCCTGCCCCTGCGATATCCTGCAGATCCCAAGCATGCAGGTGTAAATACATTGCATGCTGCTCAGCGTAAAGCTTTGCAGCGAAATAGAAGTTGCACCTTCTTTGGATTTTAGCTCTGGAATCCTCACTCTGTCAGGGAAAGAGGTTCAGAGCCTGAGAAGATAAGAGTTCTCTGTTCCTTCTCACTCCAGATCATGGCTCCATAAGAGCACTTCAGACACCCTTTGATATGGGATTACAGAGAGACAAGTGGTGGGGTGGGGACTTCTCATTTGATGGGTAAAGTCCTTAACAATAGTAAATCTCTCATACGGGTTTCAAAATAGGTATTAAACAGCCTTGAAAAACAAAGGCATAATGCATCCTTGGCCTTTTGAATTAATCTCGCTAACAATAATCCATGCATCGAGGTATTGTTAAAGCACCCCTGTCAGATGAGGATGCAGAGTGCCAATTCGCTCCTGGAAATAATCTAGGGAAGCATCCCATGCTTTCTCCACTTCCCCTAAAATGGTTCTGGATGCATCCAAAGTTCCTGAGATTGGCAAACAATCTTTCATCAATACAACTCTCTTATTTTCGGAGAGTTTTCACAAGTGCCTATTACAACATAAGCAACTATCCAGCCAAAACTACATCTTAATACACTCTTTCAAATCCTCAAGAAATAACACAAGTACTAGCACAAAAGGAAACCTGAGTGCCATCTTTCCAATTACTCAGACAGAGCTAGTCAGGTCCTCCCGTGATACTTGTCGGTATTTTAATCAACTGACCCAACACTGTCTAAAGCTTTTAGACAAATGAAAATGAACTCAACAACCTACTACCGCTAGGCTATTAATAGCTAAATGAAATAAAAAAAAGTTCATTTGTACATTAATCTGCTTACTACTTTTGGATGAAAATAAAGTAATTAACTTCAGACTTTTTAGACTTCCTTAAAGGTCGTTGGCCATCTGGCTACATACCTTAACAAGAGAATAACTAAAGATCACTGATTTGTAAATCTGAGATATAGTCAACTTTATGTTGAATCCAAAGAGATATGCAACATCTAAATGAGAGGCTTAAAGCAATTATTTTAAAAACAAGGGGGAAAAAAAAGACCATCTTCAACCTTTATTTATTTTATTTGTCAACTAAAGGTTTTCTTCCTTTGCATTCCAGGTGACAATACAATTACCAGTAAAGAATGCTTAACTAAACAGTTGACTCGTCTTTGCCAGAATTTACCTATGCCTCTTGAATACTCAGGTATTCAGACAGAGCGACTTTAGAATGAATAAGCCAGAAGTGTCTGCTTTTTCTGGGCGGGCAACCCAGACAACACAGTTCTTGGGTATTACAGAATAGCTGAACATTTGAGGTTGGACAAGACCTCTGGAGATAATCTAATCCAACCCTTCTGTTCAGAGGAGGGTCAACAAAGCAGGTTGCTCAGGGCTCTGGCTCTAGGGCTTTGAAAATCTTCCAAGGACAGAGACCCCACAGTCTCTCTGAGTAACCTGTTTTAGTGTTTGATCACCCTCATGGGGCACAAAATTCTTCTTGTGTCTGTCTCAACATGTGCTCATTTACCCATACCTTACTCACTGGCACACACACTGCCTTTCTGCATTTCTCCCTTGCCCCTCCATCGTAAGAATACAAAGTCTTTGGCTTCTCACACCAGTATCATCTTCAAAAAACAAGGCCTTTATCAAATCCAGCAACTGCATATTGTTTTACCACACTCCCATCACCACCTTGGCGCTACCACTGATGACCAGCGAAGCAGGTGTGCTCCTATCAACACAAGGAACACGAAGGATGCTGGCAACACAGGTGCTGTCAGAAGAATCTGTGACACATGTGTTGGCAAGAAATATGGTAAGAAAAGCACCAAAGAAGGAATGAATCACTTCAGTGGGCAATGACAAGTGCACCATATAACCGAGCTATGCCAAGTCATCAACTGGAAGATCTGGAATCCAAGCCACTTCCAGGTGAACACCGTAATAACAATACACATACAGCAGCACCGCAAGAGTTTGGTTTCATTTCTTGTAACACCTGTAGGGTAAACCAACCTAGCTGTCACTTCAGAAATAATTTCTGCCCTACTCCTTTCTGACAGTGAAGCAGAAGTGGCCTTCACTGTTCTACTATTGTAAAGTACCTGAGAAGTTTTATTTATTCGTTTCTGAAGATACAGGAGGATCCATTTTATCCTCAGGAATGCTTGAAAAATGATGTCTACCTAAACCTAACCTTTTTGCCTTAGTTCCTAGGGGAACAAAGAAGTGCTCCAAAGGAAAACCTAAGGGAGATGCTTTTTCATTTTTCACATCTTCTTGAAGAAAGAGATGATACTGCATATTTATTGGAGATGGACAACTCTGAAGAGAGGGAGGAGATACACCTGGAACTGTAGAGAAAATTTTTAATCACCAGAATCTTGTTTCAGCTGCAACAAACACACATCAGTTTTAGGAAAAAATACCATGAGTACTAATGCCGATAGTCTTTGTGTCTAAAGCATGTAAAAATTTAAAAAATTATAGAGTCAATTTTTAGGACAACCAAAAACTAACAAAAAAATATTATTGAAAATAAATGGAAGCCACAGGTTTTCCATCATTCTACCTCCAAAAGTAGAAAAGAAAATAAGTACGTCCCAGCCTCCTGCATCCCTTCTGCCTTCAGGCTGGTAAGAAAAGCAAAGGCAGCAAATCTAAGATACAGCTTGTCCTGGTTTGGGCTAGGAGAGAACCAATTTTCTTTCAGTAACTTTACTTTCAGTTAAGTCTCTTCTGCAAAGCTGCACTCTCTGAAATTAAGTGCATGTTTTTCCAGACAGTAGCTGCTTCTAGCAGTGATAAGGCTCAATGCTTATAGTTAGTGCTGGAACATCACTAAGAATGGTATACAGAAAGGCTCTTTCTTATAGTTATTCCTGTGAAAGACCAAGGTTGATGCTTGCTTCTGCTAACTTTCTTATGCGCCGGAACGGAGAGAGCAGAGAAGTGGGCACCCCTGTGACCCTGCAGTGGGGAGAAGCGGGTCAGACAGGTGACCCAAAACTGACCAAAGGGAGTATTCCATCCCATATGCATCATACTTGATACAAAGCTGAGGGATCACGAGGGTCATGCTCTCTTCTTCTATGGCCAGCATCCGAGGAGGACTCTCTGATTCTTCTGCCGTCAATCCCAATCCATGCATTCCTGAATCCAGCTCCTGCCTGCTGCTGAGTACAGTTCAGGACTTTCTCAGCGCATGCCCCGCAGCATCCTGGTGACATATTCATCATCGATGGGGTGGTGGGAGCTTGACATTGGTTTTGTATATATTTCATTATTATTTTTCCTAATATTATTATACATTATTATTGTAGTTAGATTAAAGCTGTAGTTAGATTAAAAGCTTACTTTTTCCAACCCGTAAGTCTCTTTCCCTTTTCTCTCCCTGCTCCCGCCCCACACCCACACCCCACCCCCCCCCATTTTGGGGAGGGGTGGGGTTAACAAAGAGCATCTGTTCCGTTCAATAGCCAGCCCAGCTTTAAACCGTAACAAGCTCCAGTGGACTCTATCAGAAAAAGAAATAGGAGGGGGTGCATATGAAACATCCTGCACACCAGATACAGACAATTCACCCAAAGGGGAATGGTGTGGGGTTTCAAAAGCAAAGGACTTCTTCCAGCAAGGAACACAGACTGAACGAGTTTTAGGGCCTAGGAAACACCAAGATCACTTGAAAGACAGACTTTCACAAAACTTCTTCGCAACATGTCATCCCCCCTCTGCCTTGGAAATTGGTACCTGTAGAATACATCAAGACATGAAAGTAATACACAAAGCCTGCAAGCCTTGAGTAAAGGTTATGACCCAAGGGCACAACGGCTCAAAGCATTAAACTCATTCCATTAAAACTGAGGGTGGCAAGGCTCAGCAGAAACACTGCTCGAGCATCTGATTTCACTGTTTTTAATTCAGAGTTCTACAGTTTTAATCCTCTAAACTGTGCACTAATGAGGTTCCTTTTACCTTTCAACAGCTATGTACATGTATACATATACACTATGTATACACATACATATGCAAAGGCTGAAGTCTTGGAATTTTTCCTGCTTCAACAATCACAGAAATTAAACAAAGTTTAGACAATTTATTTACTCAGGTCTTGAGCTGGGTTTCTCTGAACAAATTTGCTTTTTTAAATCACAGAACCATTTCACGGATAACACGTGATGAATACAAAATATGAAAACGATACCCTACCAGTTGGGCCTTTCCAGTCCATTTTAGCTTACCTCTGTTGGCACTCTCCTTGATCGTTATTATAAATATGGATATAATATAAACCATATGGATACAATATGGTATCCAGGAATAATTTAAAAATCACAGGATTAGGAAAAGACACTGCACTTAATTTCAAAGGAAGCCACTGACAAACACCGACAACAATGTTTTAAATCAGTAACCCATGTTCCTCAGCAGCTAAGAGGCAGGATTCAAACTCGCAGTGACTCACAAAGTTAGCAACTCCTCCGAAGTACTAAATAATTTCAAATCTTATTATAATAGGATTGATTTCTAGTATAAAACCCCAAGTTATGAGGCATGAAGTAAATTAAATTGATTTAAAAGCTTTCTAAAATGTAGCTGCTTAAATCCAAAAGCCTTCAAATGATCACTAGTGTTTCAGTTTTTTTTTTTTTAAAACTGGAAAGCATGTTTCAGGAGAAAAGTCACACAAAACAATGGTGAAAGACTTTGAACTGAATCAGCGAAGAATTAAGTGATTTGAATGGATGTTTTCCAGTTTTCTTGTCGATTATTCTAATAACTGACCTCATTACCCCAAGTTTATCTATGAAGAGGTCATATCCAAATTAGCCTCTTCACTATAATGTTTAGAGCTGAATAATCTGACCCTAGTTGTTTTCAAGGATATTTTTTCTATCTAGTAAGTATTCATAGAAGTAATAAAAAAATAACAAGTGTTTTGAGTAGCATGTTGTTGTTAACTATTAAAACTCCAAGCAGTTCACGAACTACAGAAAGTCCTGTGAAAAACCTTAATGGCAAAGCAGCTTCCTTTCAAGAGCATGTTTTGCAGCAACTAGATTAACCATAAAAGGGACAACACATAACCTAACTTTTCATTCACATACTGTTCCACACGTGTTTGATGACCAAAAGATAGCATTTGTTACTAACAACTTTAATAAATAGCAACATAAGGTGATTCAACATCCTAAAAGTTAACTTCTTTTCAGAGTTTACAGTCAGCCTCGCTGGTCTCGGGGCACAGTTGCACATTACGTTACTCCTAATCAAGCCATTTCCAAACCCTCTCCTTCCTATTAGTTGAGTATCTCATTCTGCTGACAAAACTGTTAGTGGGACTAACTATACTAACTTTTAAGGACCATCATCTAAATTATCAAGCTTATAGTAGGGCTGGACCAACAGTTGCACCAGCAAAACTTTATAGTAGAGTCTGAGAAGAATCAAAAAATTAGCCATTTCAGTATGGAATGACACCCACACAAGTCAAGTTTAGCAATTTTAGATTAAATCAACAACGCTGGCCTCCAGGACTTACATATCCTTGATTATGAGCTTTATTTTATTAATTTGGTGTGGGAAGAAACCAGAACACATTCAATACAAAACAAATGCAGACAGAAGTCACCAGTATACCACTAATCACTAAAAATACCTGTATTCAGTACTGTTCTGATGCACACCTTAAAGAAACTGTAATAAAGGACAGAATTACTGGACACAGGGATAACTACCACACATCCATTTACCGTCAGTGGGGCTTTCATAAAGGGGAAGTAAGCTTTAAAAACTTGAGCCTTCTAAAGCAAGTAAGTGTACATAAGAGGAGACACTACTAATACAGTCTGTGGTTACCAAAAGGCTTTTGAAAGGTTCCTCTTAAAACTCTTTCAGGGCAACCATCTAACTACTGCAAAAATAAATATGTGACTAGAAGACAGAGTGAATGGTGAATTCTCATAGCGGAAGAAAATCAACAGGTCTTCTGCAGGAATCTGTGTTGGAACTGCAATACTCACATTTCACTAAAAAGTAACCTGGGTAAAGGGCTGAGCAGTAAAATAAAGCTTCTGGATGGTGTTAACTTATTCTGGATACCAAGGGCAAGGGCATCTAAAGAACTGTAAAGATCCAACAAGCAGACTACAGAATGGCACATGGAATTCAGGGTATGAAAACATGAAGAGCAATAAGGACTATCCTAATTTTATATATATAAGGATGAGCATGGGGCTTGACCATTACTTCTCAGGTATGTGATCTTGGTGTGGTGAGAAACTGCTCTATGAAAATCTCAGCTGAATGCTTATTAGTTATAAAAAGCAAAGCAAATATTTAGAACATCCCTGTGAGGAAAGGAAGAGAACATTATCCACCATGTAAGCTTAAGGTATGTACAACCTTGAGTATGATGTACAGTCCTAGTCCTCACCTCTCAAAGAGTGGCAACTAGAAAACATTCCATTAAGGTGAGCAAGGGCCACTGAACGTATGAGAAGATTTATGTCCAAAATATAAGCTACAAATGTTCCAGCTGGGACAGACAGAAGTGCAAGGAGAGGCAATGGAAGTCTGTAAAAAAACTAAGTGACAGCCAGGACAAACAGGATTGAATGTTTACTGCCTCTTCCAGTAGAGCAAATAAGGATCGTCAAATAAAATCAGATGCAGATGCAAAACAAAGATGATTATTGGCAGTGTGGGCAGCAGAACTGGTGAGCTCCTTTGCATAGGATGGTACAGATGCTACGCTAAAAGAGAGTCATTGAACCGAAAACCAGGAGAATACACAAAGAAAGCATCACTAATGCTTGTCCTGGTATTCCCTCCTTAAGGCATACACTTTTGCAATATCACGTAAAGAAGACATCTGACATGACCCAGTATATCCACTCTTTTGTTTCTAAAAGAAAAAAATAATTGACGATATTTGAAACTTTATCGGTAAGCCTTTGCAGAAGTCACAATGCTAGCAAATATCCTAGTTTCAAATAGTTCAGCCGGCCAACCAAGATAAAGGCATCTTTTGAATCTAAAATGAATCACCTCCAACAGATATATATTTTAAGTGCCTGTAAGTAATTTTCTGTGCAAGGGAAATACTAAGTGAAAATCCGAAAACACCTCTTCAATCTTCTAAATTGTACACTTCTGCTGCAGACACAAATCTTTCTGCTCAGGAAAGAAATGAAGTACCTATTTTGGGGTTCTCCCTGCTCCTGGTATGGTCCAGCCAGCACCACCTCTCTCGCCATGAAAGGGAGGCCCACGCGTGTGTTGGGTCCTGGCTAACAACTGAGGGAAAGGACTACAACTCCCTCAGTGGAAGAAAGCAGTACCAGAGGATCAAAGGATGCAGCAGCCCCAGCGTAGACTTCTTCAAATTGCTGCAGATTTGCACTCTTCACAGGCATGAATTTAGAGGAGGGGGAAAAAAACAAACAAATAAAACCACCAAACCCCAAATCCTCACTTTGGAATTGCTGTTGATCCCATTTCTTATCATTTACCTTGCTCCTCTTTCAAGTTCCTGCTCCTACTGCAAGAACAGTTTAGCTGCTCATGAAACCATAACTGAATCATCCCACTTTACCCTTGAATATAGCAGGTTAAATAGCCCTAACCTGAATTCTCTAATACATAGCCTGTACATCCTAGTAGTTCAGTGTCATCTACATGAGCAGTCAAGATATCCCTGCAGCAAGCAGCAACTTAACAACAAGGTACATAATAAAAATTTTATAATACTGTTTTCATAAGCTTCCATAACAAAGGTGGAATTAAAAAAATAGAAACAGTTCTATTTTCATGCACATGTAATAAAGTGACAAGATAAAGTTCTTGTAATAGCTTGATCTTTATCTTGCAACAAAAAGCTTTTCAGAATTAAGTGTTCTGGACAATCTCGAAGCTCTCAACTAATCTCTAATACAGGGTTACTAATTTTATTTTACTGCTAGGAGGCTACAATGCTTATAATAAGATTACAATACTTCAAAAAATTCCATGAAAAGATATGCCTTTTTTCCAAATAACAGAGCAGTTTAGATAACTGTCCAAACACTTTGTTTTGAAAAGTATTTTTAGAGGTAATTGCTAGGCATTACTAATGACATCTCATGATGTTTGCCCTTTCTTCAAATGTTCCTGCAAAAAACCCTACTGCAGCAAAATAGCAATATAGTAAAAAATTAACAAAATAGTATTAAGTATCACCATTACATTCTGTTCTCCCCTTTTAATAGTTACCTAATAAGCTATATTTTTCTGAATTCAAAATGGTTTAAATTAATCATAGTACACTCAATCTCTCAGTATCTCAAAAACAATCAATTTATACATAATAACAGCTCTTAAATGCATAACTGAGTTTCACTGACTCACCTCCCACTTCCTGGCCCAATGCTCAAAGGTTGTATTAACAGGAAAGGATACGCACACGCACATAGGGGCACAAAATGCTTATATTCACAGGTAGCAAGTTTTCACACCCATGCTTGTCCACCACATAAGCATTAGCAAGGAGCATGGCATCCTGTGTTTTTATCCTGTTCTTTTATCCTGTCCTTTACCAGCATCCTGTACTACCAAATACCAAAACGCTGTGAAACACTTCTGAGGTAAGGTTAGGGAGACTTCAGTCAGCTGTGAGCAAGGACGAGGGTCGCAGTCAACCCACTCCAACCAATCTTAGCTCACCAGAGGATTAGAAGCAGTACAGAAGAATTTTACCCAGGCGTGGGAGCAGCAGTATTGTTAGGTAGTACAAAGATGCCCTTCCTCTCCCCCAGCTGCTGTAAGATACAAGTGCTCATTACTCCATTACAGATAAAAGAGAAGAAATGCTGCCTGCATTCTCTACATTGGCTTGAGTCTCGTCCAAGCTGCAGACTCACTGTCCTTAAACAGCCAAATAAACTTCACAGCCTCAGTTCCTCTACTTCCATCTTAAAGGAAGGGATTCAGACAGATCTCCAAAGACAGCCTCAAGATCTACATATGAAAAACACACTAAAAATTACTGAGAAACCTTCATATTTACACTACTACATAGGGATATCCAGTACAGTTGGCAGACACACAGAGAAGTATGGTTCCTAATACAGTAAATCTTTACAGAAGGACCTTCTCAGGACTTCTATTCAAGGTCTTGAAAGCGAATGCCAAGCACTACCTACCTACAGTAGCACGCAAAAAACCCAACTGCTTCAAAATAGCAATACAGTAAATAATTACCAAAACAGTATTAAGGATCACCATTATATTCTATTCTCCCTTTTAACAGTCACCTAGTAAGCTATACTTTTTTAGTATTTCTGCACTTTGCCCAGCCTCAATGCAAAAAGGCTGGACTAGAACGCAGGTTCTCAAACTGCCTACGCTACTTCCTAGAGGCATGGCATCTTCAAAGATTAGCAGAGAAAAGCCTCTTTAAACCAGCTTATTTTTTAAGTTTTTCTTTGTACTACCCAGGGTTCTTTGAGAAAACTTCAGCTACATCTCGGACGCATTTGAGAAGAGCGGGTGCAGAGGAAAAATGTTAGTGAGCAACAGGACAATGTATAGCTGGGGGGGTGGGGACTGACCAAAAGAAAACACCACCACACACTTTATACAGCTTTCTATCACAATGAAAGCAATCTGAACAGCTTTTATCCATTTCATATCAATATTTTTTCCTAGATACAAAAGTGCAGCAGCTAATCTTTTTTCCATTCCTACAGTAGGTTTTTCTGTTCTTACACTTTGAGAAGGAAAACCTATGTTCCAAGCAGAATAGCTCCTACAGCCTCTTTTCTCTCCAAGAACAGACTGCAAGAGAAAACTTTCATTAACATTATCCCTGCATTCACAGCTATTATTCTTTGGGGTTTTTGAACTGATTTCAACATCTTGTTTTGCTCAAGTTACTGTAAAAGACTCAGGATAGAGACTGTTACTCTTTCCAGCAGCTTTGTAACACATGAATGCTCAGTGCCCTAAAACAGGATAATTCACTTAATGCAGACCTAAATCAACTCAAAAATTGGATGAAATGACAAGCTTTCACAGATACGTGTATTTAACTACGAAGCACATCACAATCTATAACGACCTGTTTCAGCACAGCTTTATAATTATGTGTCTCAATTCAGCAGCACAGGTATAAGTCAAAAAGTACACAAAGTTCAGCAAACACATCAGCGTCGTGCAACAACTGGCACATTATCCAACTAAATGCATTCACCTCTTGCTTTCCATTTCCTTTCTAGACGCTGATGTTTAATCCACACAAGCCTACAGTGAAACTGGTTCAAAGCAAGTCCAACACCACGAAGATAACTTTGATGGACACTTATCCAGCTATTGCTGAGAAAAACCATCGTTTCCTCAACTCTTACAATTAACTTTTTCAAAAACAGCTTAAAAATTATCATTTCAGAAAATACGTTTTAGTTAAGAAATGAATCTGCACCAGAGTAACTTTTTGGCAACCATATTTTTTGTTCCAAATCAAGAACAGTCCTTGCTATAGTTTTCCTCACAGTAATTATGTTAGTTATGCCAGTATTTACCCAAAACACAAGTAATACACAAAAAGTATGAACTGTTTTGGGTTTTTTCTGATACTAAAACACATATACATATGTTACAAAAATACAAGTCAAGGATAAACAGCATGGCAGTTTCACCACCACCTGAAGCCATCACCATTTCCAAAACAATCCTTTTCTCCCCAACCAGCTCAGTCACATCCTGCACCATCCCAGACACCCAGCCAGCCGGTGGATCTTACCCAGAAACTAAGTCCCATTAAAAGTAACACACCAAAAAAGTACAAAAAATTAGTTTTGGCTCAACTGAATTTCTTCCAGTCCCTCACACTGCTCACATGCTCCGTTTGGTACAAGGGAGGGGGAGAAATGCAAGACTTGATCTGTTACAACACTGCTACCTTGAAGCAGTTATGAAACTGCAGCCCAAGACACAAAGCTGAACAATTAACCTTTTACAAGAGACTTATTAGCTCTACAATGACCACAAACGAGATAAAAGTTACTGGGACAAATCCGTTTTACAAAATCAATTACCTGTTTGTTTGGTCTATCAAAGCTGAGGTAACGAAATTACAGGACAGTTCACAATCAGACCACAGCAAAACCCTCCTGCTATAGGCTGCAGCCCTCATATGGACCCACTCAGAATGCCTGAAGAAAGCAGGTTTAGACACCCAGGAAATAAACACAGCTCAAATTTTACTCAGGATTTGAGGAAGACAAGTTAAATCATGCTATTCTTCAAAACAGTAGTACTGAAAAGGCCTTTCAAAAGTTTATTTTAAAAAGAACTAAGATTAATATCTTAATGGCTTGCCGAAAAAACTATCCTGCTAAAAACCTGGTATTAGGTAACACATTTTGAGTTTTCTCAAAGTAGTAAAGCAGTATACATACATATATTCTTACATTCCAAGCATCACTATGGCAAAAACAAACACTGATTTCTTTTTTTTCTCCTTTAATTTACTCTGTGGGCATTTACTACAAAACTACAGCCCAGAACAAATCCTAAAATGTTGTGGGTCATCAGCAATTCCCAGATTTCAGGGGCTAAACCTCACTTGGAGAGCTGTGAAAGGTTTTGCGCTCTCATTCCTCTCACTCCGCTGGTGCTCTCCACTGTATCAAGTACCAGAAATTTATGGCAGCGCATTTGTAGAAGGAAGCAGCAGGCACCAAAGCCTCAACCTCCACACTACAGGCATTACACTCTCGCTTCAGACTAGCTCTAGTCCGCTTTCACAAATCAATGTGGCTGAAGCACATCTTCCAACTTTAATTTTTACCAAAAAAGGAATCTGCTCTGTGTCTTTCGCATGCTCTGGTTCGCACTGCAAATGGCTCTTGAAGTGAGGAGGAGAGGCATGTAAGATTTGCTTCACAAAAGTTCACTCTGATCCAATCTTCTCACTCCTCGACTCTGCCCAGGGTCACAAAGGCATCTCTATGCTGGACCCTCTAGCACAGGTAGGACAAAACACAATTCCAGAACAAAAACATTAGTTGGCTCTACATGGAGTGAGCAGAGGTCTTGGCAGAGCTTCCTGCAGTCTGGCCCTGTACTGTGCCTCACTGGTTGGAAAACCTGCTCTAAACTAGTATCAAAATAAACATCCCTTATCAAAGTCTAGATATTCCTGCTCAATACAGAAATCAGAAGCTAGCAGAGCTGGAAAATTTATCTTCTGAAGACACTGGTCTTTCTCTTAGCTTCCAAAATTATACACGTTTTGGTCTGTTTGGGTTTTTTTTTTGTGAACTACTCTGAAAACAAGAAGTCATGGCTAAACAATTGGTATTTTGAATCATCACAGGGTTTTCATTTATTCCCAAAATCCTGTTTAAATGCTGGAACAGGTACAGTTGAATACATACCAAGCTGTGTGAAGACTATTCAGATAATTTTGCTGGAAACAAGTCACACAAGAGCTGTACACTTCAACAACTAGACCACCACAATGAAGCATGGGAGTGCTTGTGCATAGTCCCAAGTACAATCTGCACACCACCTCAACTCTTTATTCACAAAGAGCCTGCAGAACAAAACTTGACCAGGAGACTGTAGGCACACTATTAAGCCTTATGCTAAAAATTGGACTATAGTCACATTTTAAAATCCATTTAAACAATTATGAGGCAGAAATCATTCTTTCATTTCCATTCATTGCCATGCCTGGTGATTTTCACTTAGTTGACTCATTTTTGTACCTACAGCGTAATAATAAAATTTACCTTGTGTTTTCAAAAGCATGGTTTGATACAGCTTTGTAAGAATCAAGTACTAATTGCAGAATGATATGCAGCAGGCCCTCCACATACACAAGAACACTGGCTAGAGGGAAAGAAATGAGTCATGTTTAATGGTAGGCCTACTTGGAAATTGGGTACGAGCCATATGGCCATGTAGCCATACTCCAAATTTACTTTATTATTTTCTGTCATTCCGTAAGGCTAGTAAAGTGTTTCCAAGTCTGACAGCATTTCTATGGCTTTTACTGCTGCTGTCAACCCCTTGCAACTGTGAAGTCAACAGCACTAAGTGTCACTGCTGGCCATACTATTCTGCACAGCTTCTCAACCAAGTCACATCAGTTTTCCCAAGAAGCAGCTGCTACGAACTACCGAGGAAGTAAAACACTATTCAATAGAAAGTGTAATTTTCTCCCCCATTGCCTCCCACCCTTCACCAGAACAAAAATCTTAAGCTCTGGGGAAAGGTTACAGAATTAGAGTTATTT
Source organism: Steatornis caripensis (assembly GCA_013398225.1). Classification (NCBI taxonomy): domain Eukaryota; kingdom Metazoa; phylum Chordata; class Aves; order Caprimulgiformes; family Steatornithidae; genus Steatornis; species Steatornis caripensis. The sequence continues at coordinate 38,432 of VZSC01000350.1, read as the reverse complement.
TTTCTCTCTGACCTTCTACTTCTTAAAAACAAGCCAAAGACCACAAAAAGTCTTCAACAACAGTAACACCTCCCTCTTACAACAGTCAGGACTCAGCAAGACAAGGCAGAGAAACTTTTCTTTCTGAAACAAAGAACACTCCTCAGCCATCCAACAGGTAGCATCTGGAGGGCAGAGATCAATCCTCCAGAGAGGCTCTCCAGCCAATGCCCTGTCAGAAACCCCGGGGCATGTTTGTCAGCAACCAAGATTGTAAACAGCTATGATTTAGCACCAAAACAGCGTTTGTTCCATCCATTTTCTTCTACTTACTCCTTACCCTAGAAGGTATAGGAGTAAGATTTCATTGTTGATTATTTCCTTTACATATAAAACTAAGTTAAATAGAAACACACAAGCCAGTTAAAATGGCACACAAAACCACTAAATAGCCACCAGATACTGAATGTAAAAAGACACAGTGAACAAAACGGATTTTTTTCTAAGACTGCAAAGCACAAGTGCTCTTAAGAAGTCAGTAGCTTCAGCGATGGGAATCAGCATCAAGCATCCCTGTTCTACTGAGCATTTACTATCCCACCTTTAAACACAATTCCTAAAGCCTTTTGCATCTCAAAACTCCAGTTAAAAACATGTTCCTGGCAGCCTATATACCAAAAATGCCATCTCCCTCCAAGAACAGAAGGACGCAGGAAAGACAAAGAGGGGAACGACTGTGGAAATGAAATGTAGAAATAGTCAGAGAAACTTTCCAACGTTGTTTGGGTGACAAAACATCACCCCAACAGGCAGAACAGAAATCTAGCGCTTAGGACATTTAACTGTGACTCGCAATGGGAAAAATTAAAGCCCCATTTTCAGGCTCGCTATGACCTTACAGCATATATAAAGCACAGCCTGGTTAACTTCTCCTCTTCGGCCTCAACTCCAAAACAACGTTCAATAGTTTATTCTTTTCCCACGATGAAAATTTAGGTCCCCCGCCCCGAAACACCCCGGGAAGACAAGGGGAAAAAAAAAAACAAACAACAAAACCCAAAACAAAGCATCAGAGCCCAGCGCAGCAATGACTCTGCAGGAGCAGAGCGCGCTTTCGGGGAAGGGTGGGCGGGCTCGGACCCTCCCGTTTGCCGTCCGCCCCCGGGCACCGCTAAACGGCTGACGGCGACCACACCGCGAGCCCGCCGCCCCACCAGAAGCGGCAGCCCCCGGGGTCGCGCTCCNGCTAACGGGTCATCTTCTTACACAATATGCGGTGGTTCTACATCCTATTTCACATCCTCTTGGGTTTTGGCTGGTTCCGTAGTTAGCTATTTGGCATGTTGTAACACGGTTGCTACAGCTCATATACCACAATCTATAGGCTTTGTCTACTCTGGCTGTTAATTCTTAAGCCACTGGAGCTAAGTTTCAACTAACTTTTTCTACAGCAGTCCTCCCTTTGTTTTTATTAAGGGGAGGCGGCCGTGGCGGCAGGCGGAGGCGCAGGCCGGGCCCGGGGCAGGGCCGCTCACCGGCGTGCTGGTCCCGCGGCCACAGGTAGTATGTGGCGGGGATGACGATGAGCCCCACGAAGCTGGTGAGGAAGTAGAAGAACGTGTTGCCGCTGTCGTCGTACTGGAACTGCTGTCCCGCCATGGCCGCTCAGCGCCGCGCCGGCC
>VZSC01000350.1:0-36595 GCA_013398225.1 Steatornis caripensis | reverse complement strand
GCCGTGACCCCGCCCGGCCCCCGCGGTCGGGTGGCCGAAAGCAGTGGGCTGCAGAGAGCCGAGTGCTTGACCCCCGCCTTGCTCTGGGGCCGCCGCCTCTTGTCCACAAGATGGCGCCCGTGCCCCGGGTTAGCGCCCCGGCCGCGTCTTGTTCCCCTGCCCTCAGCCCCGCGCGAAATGGGCGTCCCCGGAGAACGGCTGGGCCTTGAGGCCTGCGAGGGGGGCGGCTGGCCCTTGGCGGCGTGCAGAAGCGCTCTTGGGCGCAATGCTGGTTTTATCCCACGTGGGGCCGGAGCTGGGCTGCTGGGGGAGCAGCTGGGGTTTGCGGTGGGTGTGGGGCAGTGAGGTCTGCAGTGGGGATGGGAGCGAGGAAGCGGCGAGGGTAGAAGCCTGAGAAGCAGCATTAAGTGGGGTCAATAAGGGACCAAAAGGTGCAGTGTTAAGATGTGTAAAAACTTGGATAAAGAAAGTAGTTCAGACATACAAAGCCCTCAGGATTTAGAGGGTGGACCCTGAGAAGGAGTGCGAGAGCATTCGTCTAAAATGCATCTTATTTCTGAATTTAGTTGCAGGAATGGTCGTACTCTGCAAGAGGATGTGACCCTAAAGGTGTGAAATCAAAAGGCGGATCCTGTGTTGGCATTCATCACACCATTAACAGCAAGATACCTCTCTGAAGTAGAAAAGGTGGTTGATCGTGCCCGCTCATGAGAATGTGTCTGTCTCTACAGCTTCACAGTCAAGTGTACAGCTACTCATAAATGTGATTGCATAAATATCTCACAGTTTCAGTACTTGTAAGTTTAGGCTACAGGAAAATGTGACACACAGGTGGCGATGGCATCACATGCAAGGGAAGCATTAGGCATATCTTAGTGGGAAAGAAGTGCTGTCCCAACATCAGGGAAGACTGAGAAGGGAAGTGGAGGGAAAGGTAGTGACACCACAACGAACGAGTGGCACCACGTGTCCTGGTGTCATGATACAGTAACCCATAGATGGAAGAAATCTTCGATTTTTCTGAGAAAGGATTTTCTATTAATTAAAAATTTTTTTTTAATTGCTTTTTCATTGATGCTCTTTGTAATTGTTCCAAATTAGATCCTCATAGTGTTCATAGGCAAAGTTTAAGATACTGCCTTCTATCACTATATCCACTGCCTTTGAGTATTGTACACCATCAGCAGTGATGACAACTCTTGCGGTAGCTGTTTTGGAAGATGCCTGAATGCATGAAACTCACCTCCCTCTGTGGGTTTCCAGTCCTTAATGTTTCACTGTGAGGCAGTGAAAAGCTGCTGCACAGTAAAAGAGATGCAAGACAGGTAAAAGCCTGCACGTGTACTTAGCCCAGTTTTGTAAGCAGAGGAAATACTCTTTCTGGAACTGTGTTCATCTGCTCAGTCTGTTCCTTCAGTCAGACAAAGGGGCAGAACTCTCAAAAATGATTAAGTTCCTACAGGTTTTGTGAAAGCAAGCCGTTAGATGAGGAAAGCTCGTGGGTGCACCAGCTTGAAGGCCTAGCTAGTGGGTAGCTAAGATCTTATTAGACACTGTAAAATCCACACAGGAGACAGTGTGGACGACTGTAGAAAATCTCTGGCCCTGTAGAAAATCTCTGGTCAATGCGTTCAGCCCATCACAGGAGCCAGATCAGGAGGAAAGCGGGCACGGCTCGTCTCACAGACGATGAGACTGCTTCTTAATGGCATTGTTTTGGAGCTCAGCTGTGGATTTTCTATCAGTTATTGGCATCGTGGCTCCTTTGCCCTATTGGCTCGTGAGGGGCTTGCCTGTGGCATTAACTGACCTACTGAGGGAATCCTAGAGGGCTGCTCTCGACCTCGTCCTGTCTCTGCTTTCCCCCTGCCAGCCTGTTCCAGCTATTAGCAAGGAGCCACTGGAAAGGAGGGCCTGAAAAAAATAATTCCTGGCTCTGGCAGTGCAGGGCTCCATGGGCAGGAAGTGGGATGCCCAGTAACTGAATAACAGTGAGCAGAGACCATTCTAGCATAAATTCCAGCGGTTTGTTTGAGTGCCGTTCCTCAGGTACACGATTTCCCCATAAACAGTGATGATGATCCCATACTTACCAGGGGAAAGGAGAAGCAATGCTGCTTTTACCACTCACGACCTGTCTGGAAGGTCATCCGAGTAAAAACAACCCCACCTGCTTGGATTTCAGGGGCAGCTGTGTCCACTGGAGGTGAAGATAGCATTATGGGAACTCCCCAGTAGATAACTATTTTTATACTAGAGGAATTTCATCGTCCCAAAATGCTCTCAGAATACTTTAAGCACCCATTTTGTCAACTCAGAAAAGCACTCTTTTTCACAACACAGCACTGTCGTGCTACTAGCAGTTGTACGGGCCCTTCCATGTGGGCAGGCTCTGCACAAATGCGTTCCCGCGGCCATGGGGGCAACCCCCAGCATCTCACGGCATACTTCTGTGCTCCACCTGACTTCCCTTCAGCACCCTGCACCGGGTTCAAATTGCTCGGTGTTATGCGCGTGGTCATTTGCACAGTGGTTTCACAGTCGCCAGCATCTCTTGCACATCCACTGGTGATGTTTCCGACCTCATGGGAGATTGTCAGCAGCTGACTGCCTCTACCAAGCATGCACCTTTCAGCCTTTTATCAAGGGAATGTTAAAAAATGCAGCCTACTGAGTTCAATCCTGCCTTAATTCCTAACCACACAAGCCAGAGACCCAAATTACTGGCAGGAGAAAGAGTGCTTTGACAATATCTGTGGAAGAAAAGCAACAACAAACTTGGTAAGGTACCAGAGATGTCAGACTGGGTTAGTGGGTAGGAATGGTGACATTTAGAACATTTCGCCTGTAACAGATCTGTAGTTTCCAAACAGAATGGAAGATGTTGTGATTGTGAAATGGAGATTACAATCTAGCAGATATGGCTACAGCAGTGGGAACTTGTGTCCCAGATGTCATGACCTTCCTGATCTTCTTCGAGATTGTGGCCTGCCTTCCCACGGCCGATGGAAACTGGAGAACAGGCATTTCCAGAGGCTGGGACTGGCTGGCAAATGGTGTGATGGAAATGACGCATGCCAGCCACCATAACAGGGTTCAACTCCAGGTTTCTGCTGAATCACTAAGCCAAAAAGAGATTCTCCTGTAAAGTCCTTTTTATTAATAGCAGTTGTACCCTTACAATCTAAGTTGCCCACCCCTCACGCAACAGTCCAGACCAACAGTAATATTAAGGTCTGGGGTCTTCTTGCTTTTTATTGGTTTGATTTGCGTTCTGTTTTGTTACTAAGTGACTGCTAACGGGTCATCTTCTTACACAATATGCGGTGGTTCTACATCCTATTTCACATCCTCTTGGGTTTTGGCTGGTTCCGTAGTTAGCTATTTGGCATGTTGTAACACGGTTGCTACAGCTCATATACCACAATCTATAGGCTTTGTCTACTCTGGCTGTTAATTCTTAAGCCACTGGAGCTAAGTTTCAACTAACTTTTTCTACAGCAGTCCTCCCTTTGTTTTTATTAACATTCCTGTTATCATATGGGAGCAGAATAGTTATAGCCTCTAAGGTGTGAACACAGATCAGTACAGCAAATGTGACAACACTGAATACAAATGAACAGTATTACAAAGATCATTATAAAAATTAATAACCCATAAAGAATTCTCTGTGCCCGGGCACCTAAATCGGGTACCCAGGAGGTGAGCCAAGACCATGCTTCTTGGAATCCTGCTGAAGTATTGTCCAGTTGTACTTCATGCATTGATTTTACTTGTTCCCACAACTTCAGGACATAGGCTGAAGTCATTCCACTCTGGTCAACGTACATGCAACAACAGGTATTAATAACTGTACATTATCCCCGCTGTGAATCTAGCAAAGTATCTAATGCCATTCTATTTTGCAGCGTAATTTTGGAGAGTTGCAGAGCCTCTTCTAGTAATGCTGTAATTGCATCTGCAGTATTATTGCAGAGAATTTCTTTTGCCGCTGAAATGTTAACTACGGCCTTTTCTAATTCGCTCGCTCCCAACCAGGGAAGAAACCATCTAGCGAAGGAGTGGAATGCAGTTGGCATTAGTGGATTACCACGTTTGGTCCTGTGAACAAGTGTTTGTAGCCATAATCCTGATTCCATAGCCAAATTTGAGAACACAGAGATATTAGGAGGAGCGACTCCTAAGGTACAAGTTCCCGACCAGTCTGCTGGTAATGTTTTGCGAGCTCTCTTACCACGTATCCAAAACCACCCTTTTCCCTCAGGTACAGGCCAAGGTATAATGGAAAAGTCCCGAAGTATTCCCACTATTCCTATTTTCATTGTTTGGTTGCAATCATTGGAGTTGCCCACAAGGGTAGTACCGTTGTATAGAAGCTTAAGTTGACTGGGGAGGGCCTCACATTTTACACATTGCGTGTTTGCTCTTTCCTCCTGGGATTACCACCTCCCAATGTTGTGAAGCAATGTGGTCGTGATGGAGAGTAGTTATTTGGTATTGGGATCCCTAACAGGGCAATGCTTCAAGGTGAGTGACTTGGGAGGTGAGTACGTAACCGACAGTTAGTTTTCTTAGTAATTTGGACTGTGGTTTGTGACAAGTTAAAATAGAGATTTTCTCTCCGCTCATAGTGGGGCTGCACAGACCTGGGTATTCCCTTTACCTGTGTAATGGGAATGTTAGTAACTTTAGGGAATGTTAGTAACTTTATCCATAAAAGCTCCATAATCTCTCCTGTAAGGGTAGTACATATACCAAGAGGGGTAAAACCCCTTATTGACAAGTCTCAGATGGTCCACTTCACCAGGTGGCTGGGGAGTCCCGTGGCCAAGTAGCTCTGGAAAAGAAACAAAAAAAGGCGTGAATTTGGAACTCTCCGAATAACTGCTCTCGAATCTTGAACGAATCGAAACTCGGGGTCTCCGTCTGTATGCGGTCTGCTTTTTATCACTGGTGACCTCGGGGTGTTGTGTGAGGGTTCGCATACTTCCGGGACTCCTCGGGCGAGGTAGGGACCCGTTTGGTTTTGAGAACGTTTCCCCGCGTGCCGGGCAGAGGACGTCGCTGCCCAGCAGGGGGCGCTCCGCCCCCGAGTGTGGCGTGTCCCGCGCGTGCCCGCTGCCGCTGCGGCGGCGCCGCCGCCGGTGACCGGGCGCCGCTCGCAGCGTGTCCGGTGGCTCTGGGCCGGGACCCTGGGCTTCCCCTGTCGCGCATAGCCCCGCGGTTGTCAGCTCGGTGCGCCGGGGTGACAGAAGTAGCTGTACATGCAGGGTTCGGAGGAGATGTCTTCCTAACAAACGAGCTGGGGACTCTTCTGCTATTACAAACGTTCCCCACGCCCCCTTGTTTCCCATTGTTGATAGTAATGGTTTACTTAAAACATGTTCTCCTTTTCCCATTACCCCTTGAATTAATACCTTGTCCCGTGATACGGATCCCTTCAGTACAAAATTTAAAAGCGAGACTGCTGCTCCTGTGTCGACTAAAAATACAACTTCGTTCCTTCTGGTTTCCCAGTTACATGTCCCGTATGATTCAGCTGAGCTTTCCACATCCCATAGACTCCAATTTCCACAGAACCTTCTGAGTCCCCTGCCACCAGTCGCTGCAGATCACTTCTTGATTCCTGTCTTACGCCTCCATGTCCGCTTCCCTTGGAGGCCCCCTCGGATGAAGCGGGCATTCTCTTTGGCAGTGACCAAGTTTCCCACAGTAATGACACTTTTCCTCCCAGTTATTTCCAAGCCTTCTCTTCTTTTCTTTCAAATCTTCAGTCTGACCTACCTCTTCCTCTGTTCTGTTCTCTTCGAGAGGGAAGTGCCCTCCCTCGCCCTCTTGTTTGTAAACTGTGCCAGCGCTGCCGCTAAAAGGCTAGCTTCTTGTGGCTTTTCCTGTTTCTTTTCATTTGCAAGTTCAGCTGTATGTTTTTCCTCCCATCCGTCAAATATGAACGCCGCCGCACTTAGGGTCTTTTGTAATGTCTCCCCTTGCCACCCAGGCATATGTTCTTTAAAATATTTCTGCATATCTGGGGCGGCTTGATCAACAAATACACGTACCACTAGCTTATTGCTAAAGTTCTGCACAGTCAATCCTCCGTATTTTAATAAAGCCCGCCATAACTGTCCCCAATAGTCACTAAGGTGTTCATCTAGCCTCAGCCTGCATTCCTGTGCTTTCATCCAGTTCACTCCCAATTCTCCACAAGCTCTAAGAGCTTCCACTAAATTCTGACTTGCTGTCTGACAGTTATCTCTGTCTCCTGCATTATTATAATCCCAGTTTGGATCGTTCACCAGCCAAGGATTCCTATTTCCCCCAGCCTGTCATCTCCGTTCTGCATGCTTTTCAGTTATTTTATCCCTTTCATCAGATTGAAATAACTCCTTCAACAATGTTATAGTATCCCCCATGATGTATTATATCCAGTACAAATGTTTGGAAATAGTTGGACACACCAATCTGCATCTTTCCTCAATCTAGGCATTTTACTCCCCCACACACCTAAATCTCCTGGATTCCAGGGCTGATTAGTAAATACGTGCAATACTGAAGGAGGACCATTATCCCCCCCATGCTACAGGCTGCATTGCAGATGGGTCTGGAAGAACATTAGCAGAAGCAGTAGCAAAAGATGGGTTAGAAGAAAGCAGAGAGGGGCGTGCATAGGGTGGGCCAGACTTCACAAGAGTATCTGTTGGATCACTTAGGACTGCTGCAGCAAGAATCGCAACCCGGGTTCTCTGCCAACATTTCCGACCACCTTCTTTATAGTGGTTATGTGCCCAATTGTCCCATAAATACCAAAAATCCATTTGATAAGGTTTTTCATCTTCCAGAATATGTCGTAGTAAAGTTAATTTCTTTTGGGCAAAGGATCCTTCACAGGGCCACCCCCCATCCAGTCATCGCTGGCCATTCCTCCCAGCACAATGCTATTACCCATTTTTTTTGTAAACTTGCAGTGCCATCTGTTTTCCTCCAATTTTCTAGCACCTCAGCTAAGGGCATCCCCTTCTCTGTGCTGAGCATATATGTTCCCCATATCTGTATGCCAAATTTGTGCGCCTTACGCTGACCAGGCCATGCACGCCTCTTCTAGCGTGCTTCTGAGCTGAGGCTTGAACCCACTCAAACCTAGAATGTCCAGAATTTAGTACTGGAATTTTAACACTAACCAGTCGCCTCCCATCCCCACAGTTCCCAGGGGAACTCACCCGATGCCGGCAGCTGAATATTTGTTGACGAGAGGGCCTGATGTCCGGTGGTGTTTGCAGCCCCCACTGGCAGTCCCATCTGGGTTGCCAAACTGTTATGGAAATTACACATACCAGCCACTATAATAGGGTTCAATTCTAGGTTTCTGCTGAATCAATAAGCTGAAAAGAGATTCTTCTATAAAGTCCTTTTTATTAATAGCACTACAGCTCAAGCTCTATGCCTCCAAAAAGGGACGCCGAAGAAAGAAACCCCTGGGCAATTTTACCGTTACAAACTAAGTTCCCCAGCCCCCATGCAGCAGTTTGGACTAATATCAGTATTAAGGTCTGGGATCTTCTTGCTTTTTATTGGTTTGATTTGCTTGCTGTTTTGTTACTAAGCATTTGCTAGGTGGTCATCTTCTAATGCAGTATACGGTGGTTCTAGATCTTGTTTCACATCCTCTTAGGTCAATTTTGGCCAGTTCTGTAGTTAGCTACTTGGCGTGTTCTAATATGGTTGTTAGAGCTCATACACCACAATCTATAGGCTTTGTCTACTCTGACTATTAATGTTTAAGCTGCTGGTGCTAAGTTTCACCTAACTTTTCCTACAACAATGGCAATCCAACACAGCACTGGGAAGTTCTCCAGCTCACACCATTGCCGAACAAGTCTGATAAGAAGGTAAAAGATTTCCGACAATTTGCCCATTTTATGGGTATATAAGTTTCCAGCAAAATGCAATGTGACATTATATAATTCTAGCATATCTGGGTCATTAAACCAACAAAGAAAGAATGCTCTTAATGTGTGTAGGTGAGAAAGAGAGAAGATAACATGTTTCCGTGGCATATTTCATTGAAATGGGCATTGCTAATAAAATAGCTCATTGTAAGAGCTTCAGAAGCACCTGTAGCTGTGGAAAAGCTACAGACATGAGAAAGGCAGCAAGATTTGAGCTGTGTGGGTAGCTGGGATCCATCTCAGGCTGCCCAGTGGCGTTGGGTGGCCAGGCAGATCCCTGCCTTTGTTCTGCTCCTGGTCCACTCTGCAGGCAGCGTCACACAGGAGCCTTTGTGTTTGGCCCAGCCATTTAGAAATGTTCTTCTTCTGTGTGTGTCTTGTGACACAAGATGGTCCATTGAATTAGTTCCAGTCAGCAAAAGTTGAGCGTGACCAACCTGAAGAGCCATGAACCAAAAAAAGACTCTCGTGAAGAGAAATATAGTATGGGAGGGAAGGTGCCTGAAGCTGGTTCCACTAGGGCAGGTGAGTGCCTGCACCCACTTCCCTGCAAACACCGCTGCCTTTCTCACTGGCACTTGTTATTGCTGCTGTTTTATTTATTTCTGGCAGAGAAGCCAGATTCAAATTGCTGGCCCAGTGGTCCACCCTGGGACCACAGTGGACCTGTCTTTGTCAGATTTGCACATTGGTTTTGATGGGAATACAACAAGAAGTTTCCCAGGACCGTAGAGGAGTTGCACTGTACAACACGTCTAACATAACCATACAAGGAAGAAAGGACCCATGTTTTAAATTCTTCTTGGGGTGCCCACAAGAGTGTCACTCCTCCTTGCTGGGATTACCATGTTCTTGCACCCCCAATGTCCAATTTCCTTCCAAACAGGGGTGAGAAAAGATGTGTACGATATTGCCCTCGGCATGCTTCCAAACATTTTTGTGTGATATCTACAAAAACGTCCATAGGTCCACTCCTGACTGGGCACAAGGACTTGGCTGGACCAATAACAATAAGATGGGGGGAGGCAGGGGAAAAGCACTGAAGGGCGGTGGTGTGGAAATCTGTAGGATGGGGAAACGGAGCTTTCCTGGGCAGTGCACTGACTACTGCAGAACTTGATGCGGTGAGTAGTTACAGATGACAGGAAACTGGGGAGTTTTCCTGACAGGTGACAAAATCAGGGAAAAAGGTACTACAGCAAGTTGCTGGCAGCTTGTATCGTGGTTGCGTAGAGCTTAATGGCAGCCCAAACCCCCACAATGCTCCTGAGCAAAGTGCCATGCCAGAAGACCCAGGAGAGTGGGAAGAGCTTACACTCGTCCGTGGTGTTTGGGCTGTCATTGCCTGGAGTCTTACCCTTCTCAGAAAATCCAACGATTGAGTTACATCAGGAATCAATTTGGTTGGCATTTTGGCCTACTTTCTTCTTTCCTACTGAGCGCTAGGGAGTAGTTGCGGAGATGTAATATTGAAGCTGAGCAGTGCTTTAGGAATTGAGCGGTTCCACTGACCTAGGTCCAAAACGCTGACCTGTAGCGCATTGTCCACAGGAGATCTCTCCCCTGTCTTTCTGGCCCTTGCTGAAGACAAACTCCTTCTCTCCATCTGTTCTTTCTCTCCTTCTTTCTGTCTTCCTCGTCTATCTTTTATCACCTTTCTTTCTCCCTCTCTTCCTTTCTCTCTATTTCTTCTGTCTCTCTCTCCTTTTCTCTACCTGCGTCCCAGCCTCACGCGGGGAGCAGCTGTGAGGGTTCTGCCCTTGAGGAGGTGCAGTCTGTGCTGCAGGGCTGTGCAAGCACCACAACAGAGTGCTGATGTTGGGAATACTAACTATGAAAGCTGGAGCACGGCTGCCGCTTCTCTGGAAATCAGTAAGTGTTGCAGTTAAATCCAGCAACTGGGACTCGGGGGTATTATGAGAATAGGCATAACAAAGATGCAGTAAGTGGATTATCTGAAAAGCCCCCCCCCCCTTTTTTTTCCTCTGAGTTTCCCATTTTTGCTTAAATTACCTATTTTATGCCATATTTTTAAACCTGGCCTAAAAACGATGCAATAGCACTGCCTTTAGAAAGGGGAAATAATTTGTAAGTTATGCTTACTCCTTGGCATTCAGAGCTCTTCAAACAATATCTGTTTTGATAGTTGACCTTGCAAACTGGGGAAGACAGAAGTAAGTCACAAAGATTCCTGTGGGTTAAACTATTTTCCAAGCTGATTATGAAGCTTAGAGCTTAAATGGTCTTTGCACAGAAACTCACAAAATACCTTTTCTTTTTAAAGGGTTATCACCACCCAATTCATTTTACCTCCGATTTTGCATTAGAGGTATTGTTTACTCCTCTGCTGCTCAGAAAATGCTCAGGAAGTGTGATATTATGGTCCACCCCACAAGCCTGCTCCAAGGTACAGCAGCTTAGCACAGCATAACGCTGCCGTCTGTTCACCACGGCTGGGCTTTGTTGATGAATATTGTTTGAAGGTTTAAGAAGGGCTTTCCCTAACATTTTGTTTATTCCTCAATAATCTCAATCATGCTGCCAGTGATCAGGCAAAATTCCCATTGACACCATTGCCTGGCTGACACCGATGCAAGATTTGCCCAAGAAATAGTTGCAAAACCATGAATGCAATGATATGCACAGGGGCTTGTGCTGGCTTCCAGACAGTTTTTTTCAGCTTTCATTAACGATTTGTAATTTACCATAGTTCTCTGGTTTACTTCATCCTCTGCTTATTTTTAAGGGGCAAGAGCGTCTGGGTTTAGATTAAAGCGTCAGACGGCAAAGGATAAAAGTTGGTTTTCATTAAGATTAAAAAGCAATTAATGTCAAAGAGAAGTCATAGTGAAAACAAAGGGACTTTAAGAACAGTATCTACTGGCTGAACTGATCTGCACCTCCCGTTTGTGGCTAAAGCAGATGCTTGCTTGTTGGTAAACACTCTTGCCACAAGAAGCGGAGCTGGAGGAGGTGCAGGGAAGGGCAACTGAAATGATCTTACGGTCATGTTGCAGGGAGCAAGGAGGCAGGCTGGGACTCTGCAGAGGAAGTGGCCAAGAAAGGACACGTCGGAGGTTTATGAAGCTTTGTCAACGGCAGCCAAGCAGAAGAGATGCTTAGAAGCGTTACGACATCAGCATGGGGGAAACTGGAGGAAACGAGTAGGAGATTGGTTTAAAACATACGTCCTTTATACAGACAGTAGTGAACTTTTGTTGCCGGCAGCTACACAAGGCTGGGGGACTCAGACGGTATCAGCAAGTTGATAAAGGGCTTAGATGGACGATAGATCCATGGGCGGATACCAAAAGGACTAGGCCAGGACATGCCCCTGAACATCCCTAGCACAGCAGCCCTAGATACAGCAGAGAAAGGGGGCAATGGGCTACAGGAGGTGGCTAGGCTTACATGCCCTCACTGGATAGCCTCTCCTGTTGCCTCTGCCCAGTGACAGCAGCAAGACATATGCTTATTTATATTAATGCATACCCACTGACTTCATCCCCCCTCCCTCTGGTACAGAGGTTTCTTTGCTTCAAAAAACTACCGTTTTCATGAACAGCCTTCTTGTCTGCTGTCTAATTAACAACCTCTTGAGGACACATTGACTTTTCTGCTTCTGTGCCAGAAATGACCAGCCCGAGATGCTTGGTTCCAACCATCCCAGCTGAGACCTTTCATGCAACGGGAATTGGCTGCAGGATCAGCCCGGCCGCACAGTTCCATGACACCTACTTCAGCGCTGCCCATGCTAAGAGGTGGGAAGTCTGCAATAAACAAACACGGGGGTGAAGCCTCTTTTGTAAGCAGTGGAACCAGGGAGCTCTCTGAAACGGTCTTGGTGCATTCACAGCCGTTGCAACAGTGGGCTTCACTGGTGAGGAGCTGGGACAGCTCATGAGAAAACAGAACATCAGCAACTTATAGCTGTGCACCTCTGGGCACGCTGAGCGCCTGCCTGTGTTGTGTTCCCAGAGAATCAGGAGCAAGTTGGCCCTTGGTGCCAGACTCTCATCTTCAGCTTGGTGAGCTAAAATAATAGTCATGGGAGACTCGGGCACAGAAGGCAGGGAGCACATCTAGAAGGTTGAATTAGAAGGATTTAGCCTAACCATGTGGGGTCAGGGACATGCACATCTTTTTGCTATGGATAGGGCCAGGCCACCACTCCAGGAGGTCCTGGCCACCTACTAATTCACACCAAGTCAGCAGATACACGGTAGCTTCAGCCCAGCTAAACACAACTCTCGCAGCTGCAACGGGGTTGGCATGCGCAGACAACGGGCAGCTTTGCTGCTCAGTGAAAGTGTGTTTTAAAGCTTTGGTTTTTTACCTTGATGTCTGCCAATCTTGATGAAGTAAAGAAAGACCTGTAAAAACACCATTACATGTTTTCATCTTTATTTTTCCTTCACTGATTTCCAGTTAGCCTTTTTTTTTTCCCTACTCTGTAACTATCAGGCTGACAATCCCAAAGTTGTATTGTATTCTCCATCTTGTATGTCAGGCACCAGGTGATAAAGCTCTGTAAACCAAATGCAGAGGCCGTCCATGCGTAATGAAGGGAATAATGTAACTCTGTAGAGCATTTATTATCATTTCTCATGAAAGCTCTGTACTTCGTGACAGAAATCTGCAACCACAACCTTTTCAAACCTGGGCTACTATAGGGAGTTACTACTTAGGTGAGGATGTAAGATCGATTTGTACAATGTCATCATATCGTGATGACATTGATTCCATTACCAGGATTTATTTTCTAAGCTTTTCCATATACAGGTCATAGCTTTTTAAACTACCGTAGCAAATGGAAGGGCTGTGTTCAGTGCCACATCTGCAGCTGTACTCAGGCTCCCCCTTCTCCCCAGTGCAGGATACACCCCCGGCCCCGAACCGCACTGAGCGTTTTACATTATTCTTTCAGATGTGTAATGCTCTGCATTTTGCTACAACTAGATCGTTTTCTGAATTAGTAAGGGGAAAGGAAAATGTACTAATGTATGTTTTTGTGTGCCCCTAAAACCTGCTTAAAATTGATTGAGCAGATTTTTAAAGATCAATGAAAGGACCTTTAGCGCTCTTCTCCAGCTCTGTCAAAGGATTAACAGAGACTGCCACTAGTCTGAGACTTTGTATGATGTTATATTGATTTTTTCCACAGCTGAGCTATACATTTCCGAACACCAGGGTTTCTAATGCAAATACTACAGCCTTTCGCTGTAGCAACTTAGAGGAGCAATGCTATGATTTTAATAAGGCTGTCAGATTAACTGACTGCATGGTTACACCGTGATATTAATACAAGTTCTTAACTGTCAGTTAGTTAACTGGCTAATAAAAAGAGCCTAGCTTATAGGATTTTACTAATGAATATAATGCTTTGTTTCTGGGCAAAACATATGCTTTGGATATATAATTAGAAAAAGCCCCCCTCTCTCTCCCCCATCGAGAGAGCATGTGCAGCTGAATAAAGGAGCTCATTATACCTGCGAGGGGTCAAAGTCTGTGGATCTGTAGCTTATGGTATTATGACAGATTACAAAATCACTCTATTATGTTAGTCAATCTGTTTCCAAGCACAAGCTAGCAGGGAGCAGGGCACTAGCACCTCCCGAGCAGGGCGCCTGTTAGCTTTCCCCAGAGGTCTTATGATGGGTCAGCTGGCGGTGACACCACCTCTGACAGCTCACATGTCAGACCTTCCCTGCCTGACTTCTGCCTTTGTTATCACAGAGCCTCTTCACCGGCAATCAATCCCTGCTTCAGGTTGCAAAGAGCTCCCAGTAAGAGCTGAAACAAATTTGAAATCTGTGGGTAGCCATCACTTGTGCTAATGAAAGGGAGAAGCGGAGCACTTACGCTCCAGCTGACCTCTCAGGCTCTTGCCTTAAAAAAAAAAAAATTAAAATGTTTTTAGCGGAGAGGGGAGCAGCTAAACAGCAACAGCTGGGAGGGAAAGCATTGGGTTGAGCTTTAGTGTGTTTGTCGGTTTAAAAGGAAAAAAGTAATATGTATGCTGGATAAAGAGATTTCAGACATGATAGGGGTCCTAAGAAATATTTGACTTCCCTAATCTTCCAGGGAAATTATTTTGCCGGAAAGTCTTATTCAGTCAACTCAGCATAAAACTCCTTGGTACCAAGGGCAAAGAAAATCCTCTTGTATTCAAGAAACAGCGGTAGTCAGCACTGTGGGCACACACGTTTCTGACGAGCCACATCTTTCCAAGGTCCTGCTGAACACAGGTGATTCCACCACTGCCTTGGGCTGGTTATTTTGCCCTCACACCAGTGTGTCAGCTGCACCAGGGCCAGGAGGGTTCCACCACTGCCAGCGTAGCACAGAAAGACCAGAGGGCAAACCAGAATCGGCAGGCTGGCTTAGGTAACCCCCTAGGACTGGAACTCACAAAGCCACATTTGCGCCCCATGGTCAACTGATTGCGGTGCCCAGGAAGAAGCAAAGTGTGGCCGAAGCTTTCCCTGCAGCTGGGACTTGTACAGGCTCTGTCATGTGGGATTTTTCCATGTCTAACCAACGGTGAGGTCAGGCTGCAGCCTTTCTGAGGGATAATTTCTTTCCTCTTCTCAGCTGCTCTTATCATGAAACTTACAGGAACTCATTTCTCTTTGCATCTTCTCCCGAGTCCAGTTTAAGATTTGCCAAGAGACTCAAAAGCTCATAGGGCGTAACCTGCATTCACACCCCACGAGCATGCAAACTTGCTTTCCCCAGGCAGCCAAGCTCAGAAGTGCGCTTGCCTTGTTATTCATTGAGGGCTTTTATTGTTGAAAGACCATGTTGAGAACACACTTTTAACCATCCCATGTTTCCAGCAGGCATCGAGTGTCACACAGCAGCAGCAATAGCAGCGGCATCTTCTCTCATGGTTAAGTGACCTGCAAAGACCTGGGCAGAAAGGACGGCAGGAATGGGTCAAGAAGTACGTATTTAGGTCTCACAGCCCAAGATGACGGAGAGCCAAGTGCTGGGCTGTGGCAGAGAGCGGGTGCAGATGAGCAGGGAATGGCTTGCTACGTCTCTTTTTTATTATGTGATGGTAAATCAGACACTGATGGAATGAACATCATTTAAAACAGCAAGCTGAGTCAAGACTCAGGTTAGGGCTGGCCCCCAAATGGAGGAGTGCTGCCATGCAGGTGCCCCAATGTTCACCTTGGATTGGGGTCAGCAAAGCATTTAAGGAGCTGTTCGGCTCACCCAGGCACAGACATGGGGCTCACAGCTGCTGCACCATGATCCACTCTGAACTCCAGAGACCACGGCAGGAGCTGAGACACCAAATCCGCTCATCATCCCTCCCAGAGACACCTGTGTTTGGGGTCAGGTGCCACCAGAAACACACCGTGGGACAGTCGCAGCATCAGGAAAAGGAGCCACAGCCCCTGCAGGATGCAGGGTGGCCAAGAAGAGATTTTTGTGCGATGATGTCAGACACTATCCTGCCCCAGCAAGGAGCTGGACATGGGGTCTGACATCAAGCAGTCCTTTCTCAGCATGTTCCGGGAGCCGCCAGGTTCAATTTCAGAGATAACCCTGCAAAAGCAGGTAACTGGGAAGTTCAGTGCATACTCACCTTGGGGCTACTGTCTCTAGGTGGCCCTGCCTGAGCGGGGGGGCTGGACCAGATGACCTCCAGAGGTCCCTTCCACCCTCAACCATTCTGTGGTTCTGTGATACTGTGAGGAGGACCAATGTATATGTTACATATACAACAATACCGAGATGTGGGTTCACTTCACAGCTTGCATGAAGTAAGGGCTATGATTCTGGAATCAAACCACCATTGGAGTAATGATGGATCAATCTGTAAAGCCACCCCTGTGGGCTCATAGTGGCAGCGAGTGGAGGGCTGCTTGTGGACATGGCTGAAACGCTGGAAGGAAGCACTTGAGAGAAGAACCAAGGACTTGTGTGAAAAGCAGGCAGAAGCTGCTTACAGGACACAGTAAGTGCGTGCCCTGGGCATACATCTGTGAAGAGGTGGACCACTGCTGGGACACCCAGCCCCGAGCAACCCAAGCACCACTCCGAGCTCCTGCTTCCTCTCCATGTGCCTGCCTGTTTCGGCAGCGATTTCCACGGCATCCCTGCCCCCTGGGCTCTGTGGTGGTTCCTCGTCAGTGGGCCCCCAGGATGGCAGCACGTGGCCACAGTAAGTGGCTGTGGTTGTTCTGGGACCCATAAAATCACCGTTAACCTCTCCCATCAGCTCCTCCTGGGACAGTACCCTGGAGCTTCCTTGACTTGCTTGGTGTTCAACAAGCGTTTGTTCCAGCCCTACTCCTGGTAACAGACTTCGCTGCAGATGCAAAGCACTCTTGGAATTTTAACTTTGCCATTTTCACTACCCTTCCAAATTAGCTGGAAAAGCTCTGAAGTAAAATACAAAGTGAAAAATAATTAAAGTGGGAAACCACTTCCTTTCTTTTCGAACCATTGGCCCAGCTGAGGAGAAGGAGAATTTCCCATAATCAACTTTGCTGTTATAATGAGACTTGAAAGGAACTTTACTGGGGAGCAGCCTTCCCTAGCAAACGCCAGGAAGTCAAAATTAGAGTATTCGGAGCAAAGTGAGGTTTTGCATAAAAATTCCCAGGTTTTTAGAAAAGATGTGGAAGGTTTTTTCCTGTTAATCTTCTCAAAGATAGGAAGTCTGTCAGTCTCTTTCTCTTGGAGATAATATCTGTAGTATTTCAGGAGCTAGTTTTTCTTCTCAGATATATTCGCAGGTTTTCAAACACACTCATCCGATTTCTTTGCAGAACATACAGCATTATCAGTCATACAAGCATCTTGTTAATCCCCAGAGGCTGAATGCAGGCATGGCAAAAGTCAGTTCATGTCCCTAGAGATCAGCAGAGCGACATTAGCTTGCACAGGGCAACACTTTGGCCCATACACTCTGATGTATTTGGCTAGCAGCCGAGGAGCTCATGACTTTTATGTTTCAACAAAAGGCGTCGAAAAGAGCTTTTGATATGGTTATTTGGCGAAAGAGATCAAACGTTTCCCCTTTGCATTAATCCTTTTCATGTTTTCAGTATGTAACCTCATTTTAAAAAAAACCTCATCCTGCAGGTGTTCAGGCACATGGTTTGAGAAACAGTTATTTCGGACGTACGTGCTACTGGGGCAACAGTAGAAGAGAAATGGCAAAGGTTTAGGAAATCACGACCAGAACAGAGAGCATGAACTGAAAACAATGAGTCCTACCCATCGTGCCAGAACTCGCAGGCGCAGTGGAGACAGGCTCCTGGAATAGAGATGACCCACTATGGTGGCTCTTACGTTCTTCCATTGGCATTGCTCTTATGCAGTCGCCACCCCAAAGCTCATCCATGTGAAGCTACAGATGCCAAGGGCACATGTTTCAACAACACAAGAAACGTACCAAAGCGGCCCTGTTGCATGAGCATATGAACAGTTCCGGGCTGCTCCGCCGGCCAGGGCCCTGCCTGAGTGCTCCCGGACTCACGTCAGGCTCAGGCAGGTGTGGGTTTGCCGGTGTGTGCAGGGAGCCGGCAGCTTTCCTCCTCCCGGAGCATCCTTCCTGGTGTGGGGCGAGGGCAGAAAGGCTCCTGCTTCCATGGGGACAAATCTGGGGTGGGTCCCTCTGAAACTGGTGGGCACAGGAAGGTTTGCCCAAGGGTCGGGAAAGGCTGAATTCACTTACCCATCGCTCGGCACTTGTTTTCTGACCTCTGCGGCCTCTCTGTGAGCCCCGGACGGCACTTGTTTGTGCGAGCACGGCTATTGTACATGTGCCGGGCTTTACTGCTGTTCTTGAAAGCTGCCCCCAAAATGAGATTTACTTCTAAGAAATAACAAAACCCAGGCAGGCAGTAATACTCTCTTCATCTTTCCTGGTTTTTGATTTCTTTTTAAATGACCTCTAAAATATTTTCCCATTAAAGCAAGGTCTATTTTTAAGCTACCAATGTAATTTAATTAGTCATTTTTCACAAGAGGCACATCTGACTGGAATTCATGCTCTTTTTATCTCATTTTAGCAGCATACACTTTTTTTCTACCAGTGAGTAAGATGGGGTCTCTTAGTCCCAGGTCTAACAATCTCTATTTTTTTTTCCGTTTTCCCTGTCTTCCCCCTCAGAAACTGGAAGCGAGTACAGCAGACAGGCTGTGCACCCCCATTTCACAGATCGTCTGACTCACGGTACAGGAGCTAAGAAGTAATGCACTCTGAACTCAAGAAGAAGCACTTAGCAGGAAAAGAAATACCTCTATATATTTAAAAATCTACTTTAGACATTTTTATCTGTCACTTCGTTACCTGTCCATGTTGTCTTATGCTTATTGTCCCCTTGGAATAAGTTTTCAGTGTAAAAATACCAGAGTTTCGTAGTGTCAGATCATTAAGAAAACATACAGCTCAATTTCTGCCCCAATCACAAAAAGGGTGGTGCTGTTGCTTTACTCAGCACTTGCAGCTGGGTCAACATGCATTTTCGGGAAAAAAACATGCAGATCTTGAATTGAGATGTTCATAAATACAGATCATAGCAGAGAAGAAAACATGCTTTTGCCCAGCTTAAGTGCCTTCAGGATCTTATAGCTGATTCAGAATACTTAGTTCAAACGTGGAGCACACGGGTCACATCCTGGCATCCTCATGCAAAACGGCCACGCATGCGAACCCCTGTGACGTGGCCATTTTGCTTACAGACTTCTGGGCACGGCCGCAGCAAAAACCTTGAGAAGGTGAGATATCAGGCAAAGGCAGAGAACATCTGTATATGCTTTGCTTTTTTCTGGAGGTTACATACTCATATGCAAGCCTGCTGGCTGCTGTACAGCGAGGTGTGCAAGACTTGCACAAGAAGCAGAAATCTGCCCCTGTTACCAGTCACTGAGCCTCAGCTTTTGTACACAGTCTGCCAAGGAAAGCGAGAGACAACTGGGCATGGGAAGCTCCTTCACCACCTCCATTTTTGGAGCAGTTCCTGGCTATCCAGCCATGGTGTGAGACAGCCGCGCTCCTCAGCAAGGCTGGCACATGCAGGGGGGTGCTGGGTCAAAGCAGCCTCTGCTACACTGCTCTTTGAGGATGCAGATGTTGTGCGTGCTGATGCCTCTCCTTCTCGGGACTCTCTAAGGATCTACTCAGAGACGTAAAGGCAACAATTACTGCTATCGTTAGTGCCCGGAATGTCTGCTTAGATACCAGAACCTCATCATGCTACATGTTGCACAGCCTGCGATGAACACCCGGTGCCCGTGACCCTCCTTTATGGACGGGTGTTGGGAGAGTTGCCAGCAGCCCCAACAGCAGCCAGGCTGATGGTCCCTGACAGCCGCCACACAGGGAAGGCAGCCTACGGCCAAGAGAGCTGCAAAAGGAGGCCAGGTCCTTCTCCAGAGAAAACTTGTGAATCTCTGCTGTCCCTCGCAGTCAGCTGCATAGTGCTTCCTCAGGGAAAGCTGCCGTAGTTGTTTCCGTTATCATGAGAACCCAGCTCCCATCTGGTGAAATCGCAGGATGCTGCGCCCACCCTGCTTGAATCAGGATTGCAAATATTGAAGATAGAGCAGCAACCACAGGGTGCAGAAACCATTCCAAGGTGGCAAATGTTACTCCACCGCTTTCCAGTGGTACAGAGCCAGAAGAACCAGCAAACATCACAGTCTTTCAAGGTGGAAGACATGTCACTAAGGCCTGGGAGAACAGGAGAACACCTGAAATGTGTTGGTTGTAGATTTTAAAGCCAGAAGAAACAGTCATAGAAGCTGAGGATGGTCTGGTGCAGAGCACCAGTCAGGGATGTCAGGATGCTCATCGTGTTGACCCTAACAGCATGTGGTTGAGACAGGAGACTATCAGTTGAAATCAGGTTGACAAACATGAACTAAGGAACATTTGAATGCTGAACTTGACCAAGTATTTTCAAAAATACCTTACAGCTGAAAAACAAGGAATATTATTCAGAATTAGTAAGTCTCATGGGAGCCCAAGCCCTGCTTTCAAAGTAGCTTGGCTATTGGGATGCTACACTGTGCTATGGGACGGTGGGTTTGACCATACTTCTGAAGCCTGGATTTGGACTCCCAAGTCACTAATGGGGAAAATGGTTATTGTTTTTCCCCTCAGAAGTTGTACCTGTTCCCTCGTGGATAGCATACATGTGGGAACAGCTGTCACAGGGAAAGATGCTTTAAAGCCGCAAGCGTAGAACCAGGCTGCTGGGCTTCGGCAGGGCCCGTCAGCGAGTCAGACTCCAGCAGTGCACAAAGATGCAGCAGTGCAGCTGACAGCAGGCTGAGGACGGAGGCTCCAGTCCCTCACATTAACATGAATAAAAATCCGAAAGGCAGAAAGCTCTGAGCTGGAGAAACTGAGCTCTGGCAGGTCCTGTAGCCTTTTGAGGAGCGAGAGACCCATTTCATTTAGGGAGCTTACAGTTGCTTTGCTAAACCAAAGGGGGGGTGTTATACTTGCCACATTTTTCTTTCTTTCCCCAAGAGTGCTGTTACCAGCAGAGAACAGATACCGTTTCTGGTGGGTAGCGAACCTCCTGCCAGTGGCCTTCCCTGTTGAGATGCTGCTTCATGGGGGAAGCTGGGCACATGCTGGGCTGCATCTGGCTAAGTATCGTAGAAATAAACAGGCGAGGTTGCCTTGGCCATGCCAGCCAGCCAGCCAACAGGCAACATAAAAGCCAATTAAGTTGTTCCAGGAAAAAGAAAGAAAAGAAAAGCTTAATCTTAGTAAAAATATAGTCCCTGAGCACTGGCAGGGTCAGGGTCAGATTGGGTTATGCATTGTGTAAGCCCCCGTTATACGAGCCAAGGCAAGGCAGAGGCTTTCCCGGGACTACTCAATACTGCTTTCTCTTGCTCAGTTTTGTTATTTCTCTCTCATTCTTTCCTTCTCACTGTCCCTTCTCCTGGTGCTTGCTTGGACATCAGACAGGTCAGTCCAAGTGCTTCCATCGCCATGGTTTAGGAGATCACACAACAAATCACTTGGTCTTTAAATAAAACATGAGTGTGGGAGCTTATGAGTGGACCTAAAGTAACTCACATGAGTGGCTGCAATAAAGGCAGCTCCTTCTATGCTGCTTATCTGTGGTAACAGACAAAAAAAAGCTTATTATGCACTAGGGAGACAGCCTGCTGTAATGCAGAGCAATCAGACCCCAGGGGCTAGATGCAAGCATGACTTAGACCTGTGCAGTCTGGACAACGACAGCAAACAGTGCTGAGGGGGCTCCTGATAATTGAGGAAAAACACACCGCATGCACATCTCGTAGAAATTACATTACTTACTATTCTTCCCCCGACCAACTTTAAACCAGCTGTTGAGGACATTATTTTCCCCTTGAAGCATGCACTCTCTTCCCAGGGCACTCCATCCCATTCACCTGGAGATTCTGTTTTTCCATGAAGAAGTGTCATATCAGTGGTAAAATAATATCTTTGCCAGCACTCACCAGCTCTCTCTTTGCATCCCAGCACTCACCCTTCAGGCAGAAGTTCTGAAAGCATCTTCAGCCTAATTTTTTTTTTTTCTCAATGGAGCAATGCAAAGTAAGGCTGCCCCTCCTAACAACTTCTGGAGCGCATTTCCTCCTCCAGAAAGAGCTGCCTTCAATCCCTCAACTCCCCCGTTGCCAGATCACTTTCGATTCTCTGTTGCGATCACCTAGAGAAAAGCAGCATTCACCAGAAGAAACATGCACTTCCCAGCATCAGAAACATAACCTCCATCTGAAAACCTACCCCAGCACAGTGCAAACACACTACTTCTGACATTTTTTTTCTCATTTCTACATGTTTGAGTAATTGCTCTCAACTCGGCACGCTTCTGCAATACTGTGAAGCTCATTTCTCTGGGTTTAATATTCTAAGTTGGACTCCAAGACCCTAAAAAGCTGCTGAAATATATTGCAACGCGTCAGTCTTCCAAAGAAAAGATATATAATGCACTGCAAACAGAAAGTTCATTGCAATTTTTAGAACTGTGCAGAATATACAGATGTCCTAACAAACACAGCTTGCTGCTTCATCAACAAGCAGCGAAGGTAATTATCTAAAGCTTTCGTGACAGAAGGAAAGAACAAAACAGTAACCAAAACCCACTGACTTCAGAGACTCCCGGTGGAGGCTTGCCCCTGTGGTAGGAAGAGAAGAACACACAGTTTTACCTGAAAATTGGAGAGCTTTAACTTTTCAGTCCTGGCCAGTACTATGCAATAGAACAGACTTTCTGTTACACATACGATACCGGGCAGGTACAAAATACCTGTATCGCTCAGCTTTCCCTGGCCCCTTCTATAGACTCCTTTGGAAGTCTTCAGTCTTTACCACATCTATCTTAGGACTCTGCCTTGCAAAACCTAGACACCTGCTCCTCGCAGTCTGTTTCCTGCAGCACAGTAAACTGCTACTGTTTCAAACGCTTGGAAAAAAAAAATTGAACGAAGTCGAAAGGAATATTCTGATTGCCTGTGGCTGTTCTCTCTGTCTTAACATAGATTTGTTAGACATAAACCATTTACTTTGTGGTTAACCCCAGAAAAATCCTACAGGGAATATAAATTCATGCATTCACCCTGCTCGTGAGTTTGGTTCCACTTAGGTTTGGGTGAAGGAGGTGTCACGTTGCAAACCCGGCTCAAATTTACTGCTTCAAATGCTTTAACAAAACACCACTCCGGAGCCCTTTGTGATCCTCACACAAACTCTTTATTGCAGAGGAGAGAAAGAGACACCACTGTAAGTGCCGAGCATTACAATGAAACATAAAGCAGCATTAAAGCTGCGCCGTGCTTAATGCTGCGGTTTAAGGAGCTAATCTTGTTTCGGTTGAATGGCGTGTTCATTACAGCAAATAAATCAGTAACATGTAGGATTATTGAAGAGGAAAGACATATTAAACCAGTTTAGGGCATCATATTGATTGATTTTATTTTTTTTTAGTGTCCGACTTAGCTTGGCGTTTTTCAACAGTCAGTTCTAATAAATGCTTGTATAGCACAGATTAAGCAGGTGGGAATGCTGCCCAGAAAGAGTATTATGAATAACTTAAGGCACTGGTTTAATTGCAGCAATCCATGATACTTACTGTGCTGGCACCAGAGGGGAATTTTCAGTATTAAAAGTTAAAACTTCAACCGAGCTACTAGCGAGTATCTCTCTCATTAAATATCTGAAAGAGTTTTCCAATATTTTCACCTCATACGAGAGAAGGGGAAGATTTCAGGGTTCATTTAACTATTTAACTTCTTTCTACCACAGCTCATTATTTTTAAAAAATAATTAGCAGTTTATTCAACGCAACTTTGCATCTCTGACACTGCAAATCATTGAACAGCATACCTGCTGTCCTGCCACCTCATCAGCCCTATTCTGTCTAGTCCCATTTGCAAGATTCACAGAAGTGAAAAAGCCCAAAAGTAGCTCATACTTCAAGCAGCAGGCTCCTTTCAAAGCTATACTATAAAGTATTCCCGTATTCCTTCCCCACAGTGCCAGTTCCCAGGCATGATCCTTCCCACAGCTCAAAGAAATGAGTAGGAGCAACTTGAGCCAACTTTGGAGATGGCCCTGCTTGAGCAGGGACTTGGACTAGGTGACTTCCAGGGGTCTCAAAGCAGGACCGACAGGAGAAGAAACAGAGTTAAGGCTTAGTTGAAAGAGCAAAAGTGCTCCCCACTACCAAATAGCCTCCCCTCAGCAACTGGTCTATGTCCATGTAGAGCAGAGATCCCCTGTAAAACACCAATGACATTTGCAGTAAGCAAGCTTCCGTCCTGCACACCATACACCGACACATCAAAGCAAGGATTCAGCGGGAAACGGGAGTGGGGAAACTGTTTTTTTCTGGGGGAAAAAAGTGCAGCTTCTAAAAGTAACAAAATCTCCCCACAGAACAAAAATGTCCCTCTTCCCTCACCTCTAGTCTGCGCAACGTAGGTCCATCTTAGCCCCCCGCGCCTCCGGAGAAGCATGCGTGCTCACATGTTCTGCCACGTGCTCACGTTAGAAGTGCCCCAGGCAGCCCCTCTGGCCCCGAAGCAGATGTTGGAGGAAATCAGTCTGTACCAGCACCCTCTTCCGAGCAGAGCAGATGGAAACTGTTGAAGCTGCGTGCCATAGCAGAAGATGCTGTTCCGACAGCTCCCTAAACCCACACCCTGTCCTGGGTATGGATCACACCAGAAACCCCACTGATGGCCAGCAGAGACGCTGGTTTCTCGGTATTAAACACCTGCGCTTGGAAAAGATTGTCACACAACTGACTCTGGTCATCAATCACATCACCTCCTCTTTTCTTCCTTTACGTGTTCTTTTTGCCTGAGATTAGACCAGAGCCTCCAAGATAGCAACCATATTTCAACTCTCGGCACAACACAAGGCTACTGGTTGCACGTAAGTCATCCTGGTTGACTCCAGCAAGTAGCAACAGACACTGATGACAATGCTGGGAGAAGCAATGCTTCAGAGAAGTTACAGAATTGATTTGTTCTGCTCTTCCAATGTGTAGCTTTTGTCACTGGCAAAAATACGGAAGGTGCATCCTGCACAAACTTAACCAAGATCAGGCTAAAAATGCTTACACCAGTCCCAGAAGGAAAAGTTACACTAAAATATGAACAAAAATCAGTAAGTTACCCATACATTCTGATTAGGAGTGCAGTGACTTTGCTGATCACACAGCCTATCATTCCAGAGAAACACTATATTCAGGGTATGAAAACTAACATATAAATTAGGAGAAATGCAAGATTTGATGGTACTTGATTAACTGGATAGTAAGCACCAGAAACAAAGCATTAGGAAACTGAAGCCACTTTGGGATTGTAGCAGGCATTAAATAAAGGTTAAAAAAAAGCAGCCATTACACAAAAACCAACTATTTTTTGTTTGTTTTAAAGAAAAAGCCCCCTGTTTAGTGCTAAACAGGAGTCCTCACTCAGCATAAAATAGAACAGGAGCTTTGTAAAAAACCTTTGAACCAGGATTACTTCAACACCATCCACAGCATCACACAATCCATGTACTCTCTTAGAAGAAAGCAGTTGCTTTAACTAACTCTGAAACAAGCCCCTGTTGCCACGCCAATCCTTGCTCCAGTTCCTGACCTGCACAGGCAGCCAAGCTGCATGTCCCATCACAGCCCTATGAGAGACCTGGGACCTCTGCTGCCAGCGCCCAACCTCAATCCACCAAGGAGCCAGAGCCTCCCCTTTCCAGCTCAGCTGCAATCAAGGCCCCCTTTGTACCCTCTTTTCTCAGGGTTTTTCAAACACCTGTGAACATCAGCAGCCCTCCAAAACACTTTGTTCTGAGGGTGCTTTCAAAGCCCCATTTCCACCTTCACTTACTCTCTGAGTCTCTGCTCCACTTACCAGGTAAATCCTCCGCCCTTCCCACTTGCCTTTCTCTTGTGCTTACTCCCTCTCGAGTCCCTCTCCCAAGCATTCAGGCAACCAGAACCATTCCTAGTTTTCCAGCTGAAGCCGCACCTCACACACGGGCACTACAACTTCCCAGCCTTCCTGGGAGTCCCTTGCAAGGGACTCCCCACACCGAGATTTAAACTTCCCTTGGAGATATCCACATCCTACCACTAGTGCACAAGGCCACTACCATCAAGCAAGAAACCCAGCTCTCTCCCTGGTGAGGCACTGCACTGCCATTTTTAAAGAAATCTTCCAGCTCAACAGCAATCCAACTCCTTGCCTGCTGAAGCTGAGAGTGGCCAGCACAGGCAACCAAAAGCCTCCCCACAGAGACAGCAAGTCAGCCCCACTAGCCTTACCCACGCACCCCCCTCCCAGAAACTCCGCTGCAACTAGCGGGAGCCTTTCCATACGCTTCACTAGGCTTTGACTGAGCTGAAACTCCACCCTTTCTCAGCAGTTGCAGTTCATTTGTTCTGTAATTCAGCACAGTGCTGCTTTGAAAACGTCTTTCTGATGCTGTTTGCCTGCAAATGGCATAATGAGGAATAATAAGCAGGTGCTTCTGAACACAAACCCAGAACAGCAGGAGTATACAACTACTATAAATGAAGCAATTAAGTAACCACACTGCTCATTGTTTGTTGACAATCTTTATTAGAGCTGACTTTCCATGTTTAGAGGTTTCCCCGTAAGTATAAATATGAATCAAAGTGCTATCCCACAGTAAGAAATCTTTATTTGCACAAAGAGATACAAACAACTAGTATTCCAAAGTTCATCCTATTTAATACATACAATACCAAGAAGGCAAAAATTAAACCAAGATGAAACACTAGCAGCAAAAAGAATTCTAGTTCTCCATCAACACAGTCTGTGTGCTTCCATGTTTCTCTAGGAAATAAGAGTATAAAGAGAATTCAATCCATTTATATATGAAATATCCTACTAAAAATATAACACTGTGTAAAGAAAGTTCGTAGTACAAAGCCCAGGATGGGGGAGAAAGGACAAAAAAAGAAAAATGAAAAAATAGTAGATGTAATATTAAAAATCTCAAGTGTAAACTTTACTGCTGCTTTAAAATAAAAAACAATAAAAGTCACATGAGTATTTCTGTTTGGCTTAGCAGCCAGGAAAATAAGAAAAGCTTTTTTAATTTTTTTTTTAAAGTGCTTAACCACCATACCCAAAAGTAATGACTTTCAGACCTACTTAACATGAATGTGCTCAAAAAGCCACTGCTTACAGTATAAAAGCTGTCATTCTGAAATGCTGCACATTCAAACTGGCTTTCTCTGCACGAATGAAAGATTGCTTTGAACAGCTCTCAATCATATGATGTCCCAAATCAATGTAATGCTATTAGAGCAGGCAGCTGAGTAAGTCCCAGAAAGTTGAAGTTTAAGAGATATAAAAAAAATAATCTTTTGGTTTTTTTTTAAAGGCAGCATGCCTCTCCCAGCCGCAAGAAGGTAACTCTATGTAACAAGCAAGAGAAACACAGTTTTAGGGTATTGTTGTAAGCTACCTAGAACAAACTGACCGCTGACCTAGTAATTCACGTTTAACAGAGGGAGATAAATACTTCTTACTGATAAAATACAAAAAGGCAATCATGTGGGTGGGACCAAGAGCTAACACAGTATGTTACTTTAATATTAACATACTGTCAACTTTACTTTAAAACTGACACAATGTCCACACTAAAAAAAAACCACACAAAAAAAATAACAAGAAAACCAATGACTTTGAGAGTTTCGNGTTACTTTAATATTAACATACTGTCAACTTTACTTTAAAACTGACACAATGTCCACACTAAAAAAAAACCACACAAATAAAATAACAAGAAAACCAATGACTTTGAGAGTTTCAGGACTGTTTTGTTACTTGTTATACATTTATTTGAGCCTCACTGCAGAGGAAAAATTTAACATTCTAGGCTCCAAAGCAAGTCAAATACACAAGACTATTTCATAGGGGTTTTTGACAGACATCAGATACACAGATTCCAAGATAAGTTTAATTTTTCATCTGTAATAGCTATTCATTTTTATCTCAAGTTCAGAAAACACATTTAAAAATGGGAGCAAAGGCTCTGGCATTTGTTAACCTCGAGCACAGCTATAAATCATTTCAGCCCTGCCGCTCTCCCAAATCAGGACTGTTATAACCAAACTGAAACATCGGTATTGCTGCAGCTGTTGAACTGTGCCCACCGCCTGTCGGTAGCATTATCCATCCCTGCAGTTATTGTATGAATTTCTCCATTAGCTTCGGAATCCTGCAAGCTTGAATTTGTCTACAATCATCTATTTCACAGGTCTAACTTGAAACTTCTTCTTGGAAGTCATGAGTTCCCAACACAGAATCTCCATTGTCCTTCAGGGTAGTTTTTAAATTAGAGAATCTCCTGGTTCATTTACCACTAAAACACACATTATCTAGAAAAGGTGACTTTTTCCCTAAAAAGTTCCTGTAACACCTCTGTATTAAGCCATAGCAAGCTTTAGACCAGGAAATTCAGCATCTCCAGTGACTTGACTTTACCTCACTTCTCTACAAAAGCAAAAAAACCCAAAAAACAAAAACACCTCTTGATAATTAAAAAGGAAAGAAAATAACATAACTAACAGACAGCGAAACAAGTAGAAGTCTAAAATAAGCCTCTGAGAATTTAACATTTGAAACACAATGATTTTAGTGGTTAAAGTGTGCAAATGACTAAATATGCCGCCTGCTTCAGAGATAGATGAATACTGTAGTCACCAGTGATTATGATTCACATCTAGCACTGGCAGTTCTGTTGCTTTTGTTGCCCGCTTTGGACATTATATATTACCACTTCCTCCGCATATTTCACTCTTTCCCCCACCCCAGCCCAACAGAGACCAGCAGCATGACTTTAGAGAGAGATATCAGAAAGATGGGAACTTTTCTTTTTAAAGATTTCCCGTCCATCCCAGCTCTGGCAAAACTGAATGTTACATGGAATTGAACGTAATGTTTCAAGCAGGAACATCAAATATTATTTCAAGTTTTGTCTGACTATGAAAATCACCTCAAAAAGATTCAGAATCTCAGGTTTCTGTGAAACAAATATGATAAATTAAAGAGGAAAAACAAAAAACATGCAAGAGAAGTGTAACTATCCTATTGATGAGAAATACAAAAGCTTAGAGACAGAAAAACACCAGTTTCAGCCCAAGACTGAAAAAACCCACGGATTTTTCAAAACCAGAGTCCATACAGTGTCACACAGCCCTGCCTTGTCATGTTTGTTAATATCCTCGCTTAGAAGTCAGACAGCATTTTGTTAAACTTGTGTTGCTCTGTATCATTACACTAAACCATAATTAACTCCTCTTTTGTGCCGGCCTCATTCCAACACAATTGTACCCACTGTATACCAGCAGCAGTTCTCAGGTTTTGTTTTGCAGCTCAGCTGTATTTTTCTTGGATGTTCACAAGACTGGCATTTGACTGGATGCGCTTGGCTAGAAAGGGAAAAATTATATGAAAATTAAACACAAAGAATTCCACAAAACTAGTCTCTCCACTCCCTCTATTTATCTGACATAGACTTGCAAACAGCTTTCTGTTCACGTCCAGAAACTTCAATGAAAAGATATGGCTGAAGCTCTTCACCACCCTTCTTCAGGGGACAGCAGCAGACTAATAGTCGCTATTAGCGCCGTCAGCACAGCTGCAGGCAGATCTGGCTGGGCCCCCTCTCCCACAAGAGCCAAGTGAGTCCCTGGCACCACCCAACTCTGACAGTGAAATGTCAGCACCATCACTTACGCAAAATGAGTATCCGTTTCTTTTGCTTCGAGTGAAGGAAGCTACTGAGATAAAAAACAACAGGTAGGAAGAGAATAAAGGATGAAACTGCAATCAGTGGGACTGTATCACTGCAGGGGACAGAACAGTTGAAAGTCCTGCTCCAAAGCTTCCGAGTGATGTTCATCTAAAAGAAAAACATAAGCAAGCCGTGAAAGCAAGCACATGCATTTTTGCTGTGCTGCATGGCAAACACTCAGGCCTCAAGACATTCAAGTGTTCAAATATAACCTCAGAAAATAATACTTTAAGAGACACCCACACACCCCAGAGGCAAGCAAATCGCTGGACACAGAAACGGACAATTTACATGGAGCTTCAAAACCAGACAATACTAAGATACACTGCAGACTTTGCCACATGCCTCTTTCCCAGAGAGCTCACTGACAGCCTGCGGGGACAGGGCTAATCCCATACTTTCGACAGCACTCCTTTTGCCCAGCCACCTAAAATCCCACCATACAATAAAGCTTTTTCCAAACATATGTCACCAATGCTGAGGACCCCTAGAAACAGCTGCTGTGATAAGGAATCAATTACAACGCTGGCTAGAACAATAGCAGTAAAGCTTTGCATTAAAAGCCAGAAGACGATTTTTTGTTTAATCCATCCCCTTTACAGTAACAAGAAATTAAAGTGCAGCTACTTAAACTGGAATGTACTGGGGCGATGAGTAGCTTCAGTCACGCTCCTGCCGCACTGACTGAGGACAGGACGTTGCAAGACACCCCCACCAGGCTAACTTCTTCCTCACGGGACATCAGCCTAACAAAGGCACTGCTGCCAGTACTGTCCCACACCAAAAGGGAAAAGGCAATCCCTAGCAAGACAAGTGCAAATGGCTCCGATTAATTCGGACCTCCAAGACAAGGTCTCCCTGTTGAGTGTTGATAAATACTTACTGCATCTTCCACGTCGATACACAAGTGTGCGGAGTGTCCAGACTCACCACCTTGCCTATTCATCCTTTGCAAGTTGTTGTAGAGGTCATTCAACATTCTGTAGGTTTCGTTGCAGTTTTTACATACTTCCGTGTAGTTATTCGGTGACAGATAGATGGTTTGTCCCCAGGGTGATAAAACTCTGTACGAAAGCTGTTTTAAGGCATTATAGAAACAACTTAAAAACTAGAGAGAAGTTTGAATCAAAATCCAGATTTCTAGCACCCTAGATTGAGTAGCGGCCCAGAAGGACAACTCGCATGAGAATGCGGGAGGAAAAGGGACCATCTTTAACTCACTAGGGACAGGATCAATTTCCTTCAGGTTCTGCATCTCAAACTGTTCTTTGAACTAGCAGCTTTTTTATTTAAACACTTATTTTTAAAGCATTGGTTCCCAGGGTGGGGGAAAAAAGATTACTAGTAGTTAAATGTTATTCTGGAGCTAGAGATACCAGGTTCTCAATAGTTTTGTTTTTGCTTGCCCATACCTAACCCACTGTTAGGTTGCTACTGCCGAGCTACATTGACAGGGACAGACTGTGCCATAGTAAGTAATCCTTTTCATTTGTGGCCTTCATTACCCCTGAATGCCATATGACACACCTGAAAACAAAACTACAATCTCTAAAGAGAGAATATCTTTAGAGATATTCCAATGCAGTAATGGTTGTACCAGCTACCCACCAACTACTGGGTTAAGTTCTAATTCAGACACCTGAAGTGACTGATAGGCCAGCCCACGCTGCTGCTGCTGACCAAGGTCTATAAAAGCACACCTCCTAGAAGTCATTCATAATTTAAGAAGTGGACAATTTCCTCCGAGATTGGCCCATACTCATCATTTCCCATTTTTACTATTGAACGATCCCAGAACTTGGCCAGTTTCTAACTGAAATAGAGTATGCACAGTTTCTTAGGCTATTTAAGGCATTTTCTTTGAGGACAATTACTAAATTTATTTCACTAAGTAAGTTATATCGCCTTTGCAATATGGACAAACTTTAACTACCCATAATTTTACTAGCCAAAATATTTGTTACAACAATTCAAGGTAGCTGGTCTTTCTGAACTAGTTTATATTATCAAAAAGTTATTTAAAGATTGAATTAAGTCAGAAGACAACAATTCCACACAGAGATAGAAAAAGACTTACAGCATGCACACATGCTGTTTCTTACTATATAATTATCAACTATTGTGAATTCAGAAATTCTGATGTGAAGTAGCCCTGCAATTACATACAAAATGAAGTCAAGGTGGATATCAATTAGAATTAATTTTAGGCTCTCAATCTGTAAACATCTGCATTTTACAGATCATTGCTTCATCTGCCTAAAATTCACAAATTCACCAGCAGTTTGCCTAATCTGTATCTGCAGTTTATTCAGCATAAATAGGATTTTGCTAGCAATTAGAGGATTTAGTGCTTCTCTTAAACAGACAGCATAAATACCTGAAGGTTATGTTCAAAACATGTCAGAGATCTATTGAATAAATCCAGGAATTCTACAGTAGAATTTGATAATCCCTCACTGTTGTTCTTTAAACAATCTGCCAAAGAGAAAGAAAAACATCAGGATATTCTAATTTCTAACATTTCCACGGCCAACAAGCCCCAGACACTCCACTCCTGCTAAAAGAGCTCTCGACTAGAAAAGACAGGTATAGCCAACACTGCGGTTTCCTTATCTGCCTGCCATTGATGTCTCAGATCTGCTGACCTAACTCTTCATCGAGAAGATATTTCAGAATTAATTGGCCTTGATTAAATGAAAGATGAAGACTATAATCAAGAGGTTTCTGAAGAGGGAGTCTGAATTATCTTTGGGATTTAAGATAACACACGACATTACTTCTATTTTCTAGCCAGCAAATCTGGCTTTGCCCAGCAACAGTAAGAGCCATTACATGAAAGCAGAAGCACCAGCAGTGGAGGTGAAACTGAAAGCATCCAGGCAACAGCTAGACCATGAACACAGTAGTAGAAATCAGTGTAGGTTATTGCTGTTTAAGAAAAGAGTTGACCACTTCACCAGCTTTGAGGGGCGCTCTGGGGCTTTCCTCCCTCCCAGTCGCAGGCTCAACCCTACCACATTGCTGCTTCCATCCATCACAGCCCACTTCAGGTGCTCTAATCAGACAGACCCTTGAAAACAACAGTGGTTTGGGAATTTAGATGTTCAGAAGGAGCACAGCAAGAGCAAGCCAACATCCTAGAAAATTCTCCTGAAAGAAGGAAGTGCCACGAGTGCTGAGGGCGAGCATTAGCTGCAAACTGGGCAGGCAGCACACAGGTCACAGGCTAAGCACAGCAGGACAGCACAGACCACAGAGCTGCTCCTGTACCGCCATTCCAGCCTTCACACAGCCCAGACTCACAAATGAAAACAAACTCTTCTGGGCTCTCAAGGAACTCTGCAGCAAACCCAGTGCCTTTAACACTCAGCTCCATACTGCTATTCCCACCGTTTTCTAGTGCACCTATTAGTGTAGGGTCCCCCTTCCCACACCAGGGGAATGGCAAAAAGCCATAGTTTAGCCAAAAGCGTAGCACAGCACCATCAGCATGGGGACAGTGAGTCTCAGGGGTAGAACCTGGACACCTCCCATCCATAAAATGAAATTAAAAGCATGGCTGTGGAGGAAGATACTGTTCAATGGGTAAGCATTCCAGAGTTACTGACTTTATTAACAAGGAAAAGTTTCTTATGTAAATTTTTTTTAACATGGGAATACTGGGAAAAACAGAAGAAGCTGCAATGAAGCTAAGGAAAGTCTCTAGCAGGGTCTGTAGATCACAAAGAAAACTAACATGACTACCTTTTGAAAGAACAGCCTAAAAGAAATATTTATATAATAACTAATTTTTCCAACAGACTAGCGCCCTTAGATTTTGGCACTATCCCTTAGAAAATAAAAAGCTCCTGTATACCTCACTGGAGTGGCTCTGATTTAGGATTTTGATGTTATATACTGTCTGTATTTAAACAAATACATACCATTCTGATCTGTGCAAATTTTAGGTGCAAAGTTAAGCTAAGTCGTAACAGGAGCATGAAAGCTACGGAACAAGTCACGTACTTGCACAGTTGGCTGCCTCCCAGGTTTCGTTAAAGAACTCCGAAAGTGTCACAACTACCTGCAGCCTGTCTGAGGTCAAGATGCTTTTGGCACAATTGTGGCTCTCAGAAGAATTCTAGAGGAAAAAAGAAAGCAACAAAAACAGCAATCAAGTGTTAAAAATACAAAGGGAAAATTTTGAAATGTATTTTAGGCAAGCACAGCTAAACAATCACGTCTCTCACCACACCGATATTTCTAGAATAGACAGAGCAGAACTGATGGAACAATAAAGATCTTTTGATCCTCCAAATCATACTATGAGCAACACAGCTTACCACACATGGTCTTTGAAGACCTACTAGGACTGCATGCAAGTCAGTCAAAAATAAGTGACTGCAACAAAGAAAAAAGTAAAGCAAGCAGAGAGACGTGGCCTCTGCTCCAGGGAGGTCGTATTCATCTCTTTCTGGGCCACTGACCCCAGGAGTCAGCTCAAGGCATGAGCGGACGGAGAGAAAAACGATGGCCTGAAGGAATATTTGAAGGAGCTGAACCAACAGACTGGCCTCAAAACAAACCAAACCCCAAAACCAGAAGACAACATTCAAAACCGCTGTACTGACATACTGTATCAGCAGCAAACTTCCCCCCGCCTGCAGCAATACCAGGAACACAGCCCTCCAATGAAACTGCACCCACGGCCACTTCCCCAAGCCTACGACCAGGCCGGGCTCTCATCCTCCCTGGACGCAGGTATCGTGTTCACCTCGGTGGTCTCAGCAAGCCACCCAACGCACCCCATCCTCAAAGCAGGCACCGGCCCAACTCTTAGAGCAACTTATCCTCTGGACCAACTTAATAAAAAAATGCAGAGCAACTGTAAAAGCAGTTACAGAATAAACAGGAAGTATCCTCATCAGAATACAGAACAATGTTTTTCTCCTTCAAGGCTTTATTTTCTCCCTCAAATCACTGATACGAAACCATGATCTCCAGTCAGCTGACTCCTGTGCTCCAGCTCCTGGTTTCTAGCTGCTAAATTGACTTAAGCACTTCTCAAAATTGCCAAAGCTGCCAAAAGCCTCTTTCATAAGTGACGTCGGACATACGAGAAAATAATCTCTTTAATAAGAAACGTGTTCCTTACAGAGCTTTACAACAGATCCAGTTTCCGCCTGTCTTTGTAAAACAAGTCTATTTTTTAAATAAGAAGTTTCCCTTGGAGACTCAACTGCAGAAGTCGAATACTGCCACATCTGGTAACTCCTGTGTTCACCCACTTTCATTTCTACCAAATTACAAACAGATATGCAAGAAAGTTGTTTATGCGGAAAACTCTGACTGCTTCAGGAAGGCCTCTAACTTGGAAACTTCCTCACCAGCTGGACTCATGAGTGAGAAAAAGCACTTTAAATCCAAAACTGAATCAAGTAGACCTATACCATTCCTTACATACATTTGCCTAATTTATTCTTTAATTAGCCTAGCAAGGAGGATTTTACATTTCAGAGATGTCCAAAACTTGACTTCTTTCACATTGCACTGTAACTACTGTAGGATGGCAAAGATAAAAACCTCAGATATCCGATTACTTGTGATCGTGGGTTGAGGTTGCAAGACGTCACCTCCTTTATTTATTTGATTAGTTAATCCACACACAGAAGGAAAGCCAAATGCTCTCTAACACAGACATGTCTTCCAGACCGCACAGTGGACCAGTCCTCCCAGGCTGCCAGTACTCAAGAACAGCAGCTGCAATGAGTTCATACATATTGCAAGTACCAAGATATGTCTGCCAACCTAACCCCGGCCAAACCATCATGCTGTAAGTAGCTCAGAGAATTACATACTAAATTTCTCACTTTCACATTACCTAGCCACCGGTATGAAACAGCTTCTGTATGAGAAACAAATAAGCAGACTACAGGTTTGCAAACTAAGACCACTAGCTAGTTATGTGCCCTGAAGAGGACAGTTATCAAGTGAATGTCCACGTGCTTTTCCAACATAAGCACCGGGGTGGTGACTGGAAACAGGAAGACAACACATCAAAACCAGAAAGTGGCACCTTCTCAGTCAACAGGTACCTAAGCTGTGAAATGGTTTGCTGCAGGGCACTGCAGCACCAGAAGTTTACCTGGGCTTACAGAGCAACAGATTTTTCTTGTCAACGGCGGTTCTAAATACAGACTCAGAAATCCCAAGACTGGAAGCACAATCTAGTTGACACACTGCTATAAACTTGCTCTCTGCTTGTACTCTTACCATAACCATCATCAGAGAGCGGACAAAGGTCCTTTGGTCTGATCCACTATTGTCATCCTCGTATCAACGCATGGGCTAACTTTTACAAATGGATAAACTGGATGAGAACATGCAAAACCAGTCATGAACCACCTCCAACACTAAGAAATGAAAAAAAAAAAAGATGATGATCAAGAGTCTGGAAGACATACACAGAAGATCCAGCTTCAGTCAACATTTCCCACTGATGGGGTCCACAGACTCCAGCCAGCGCTCAGGACTTCTAGTTTGCTGCCACATGCTCCCACCAGCTCTGGAGCCAAGAACACCGCGACACGGCTCCCCACAGACGACGCGCATCACTTGCCACAGCTTCAGAGATCATCGATTGTCCAAGAAGCACCAGGCAACTAAGATCTGTCAGCGTTCCTCATCAGAGCTATGCAAAAACGGCCTGCGAGCCAGAGCGCAGCTTCAGCCGTTGCTACATCAGCAAGAACAACGCAAGTTTTTCCACTTGCACAGAGGAGCAAAGCTTTTTTTTTTTTCTGCAGGTGGAGCCGCTTGCCTCTCACCGTACCGGGAGCTGGCTGCAGCCCCAGGCAGCAGAAGGCAGCCGTTACCGGTGCTCCCCAAGCATCCCCAGCCCCCATCACACCCCGTTACGCACCCGGCGGGGCTCCCAGCCCGGGACGTGACCTTCGCGGGCGGGACACCCACCCGCTCACGGCGGCCGCGCCGCAGCCAGGCCCGGCCCCCCGGCACGGCGCCAGCCGAGACACCCGCCGCCCCGCAGCGCCTCGGGGCCCGACTGCGCTCTGCTGCCGGCCTTACGCGACTGGAAGCCCTAAGGAAACAGCCCGGACCCCCACCCCACCCCGGCACCGGGACGGGGAGAGCCGCAGGCCCGGCCCCCGCCCCGGGCAGCCCCGCTTCGCCCGGCCGGCCCCGCGGACGCACCCCGACGGCGCGGGCGATGCTGCCGTACTGCGCGAGGAGGCGGCGGTAGTGGCGGTGGCAGGCCTGGCAGAGCCGCACCGGGCGGGCGCGGCGGCCCAGACAGGCCGTCAGCGCCGCGCTGCCCTCCGCGAAGGCGGCGAGG
>VZSC01000349.1:32802-54707 GCA_013398225.1 Steatornis caripensis | reverse complement strand
TAGAGAAACCTGAGATTAGGCTTTATAGAATAGTTTTTGCACATCAGTAACGCCCTCAAGCATAGCACGGTTCGGTATAAGGAATGCACTGGAACAGTAATTTATAGTAAATATCAAAAAAAAACCCCAACTTTATCTGAGACAATAAAATGAAAATTTAGGATTAGCTCTTGACATCTTCCCTTGACACTACTGAATCCACTCTTTGTAGCTGTGGAGTCCACAGACTACAAAATGGAAAAATTACTTTGCTTCTCACGTGGAAAGACTTACCTGTGTATGAAATGGGAAGTATTGTGTTGTGCTTACAAGGCCTGCTATTTAGACACATATTCCATTTATCAAAATAAACTTAAAAACTGAGTATATTTTAAAAAGAAGTTGCGATCTTATTTGTCTATTGTTTATACTTAGTTTATTGTTTAATTTGGAGTGGTCAAGTGGACTAGTGGTCCGTGCTTATATCTAATCATTATTCTGTTTTTGTAAACTTCCTATACTTGTTATTTTTTAGTATTCAGATTTAATCCTACAATAAAACATGTTTTAAAAAAGAGTATTTCAGGAGGTGTCATTAGCCACGTTTATAGACATGAGTATTTGTTTCATGCTCAGCTATAATTAAAAAATGTTAGTTTATTACCAATTATATTGTTTAGAGAGCATAACAAAATAATAAAGCCCAGAGAAAGAGGCCAAGTACTTTCCTTGTGTATGCAGTGGTGTTCAAATAGATGCTAGTACAGTTTTCAAAATAAAAAAGACAGAGATTCTGTTAAATGTGACAAATGTGTTAATAGTACAGTAAAATGAAATTGTACTGGATGCTTCAGTTTCCCCTCACTGTGCGAAGGGAGAGGGACAATAAGTGCATTGTTATGCATTAAAAGGGTTAAATGATTGCTCTTTCATACAAATTTCATTGAATCATGGAATTAGCAGCTCTGGATATTTGCGGGGGTGAGGCTGAATGGAGCATAATATAATGATAATACTAGAGAAAAAGCTCCATAAACATGACTGAAAATCCCATCTTTCAGTCCCTATAAGCTAATCATAGACGCTTTGTCATCTCTCTTTCCTGTCCACACATCATGCAGTGTTTAGTTTGTGCAGTTTCATTTCATCTAAAGTTTTAATATAAGTAAGTGCTTTTAAATATATGTGTCAGCTTACATGTGTGTTGGATACACCACTGCTGTGTAGTGGGCAACACATGTAAAAGCTCGTGTCTGTCATCATAAAAATAAAAGTGTTAGAAAAGGTTTCTTGTATTTTTTTTGGTCACAGAAAATCATATTTTTTATGGTTTGTTCCTTATCCCTTTCATCTTTTCTTGCTTGCTTAGCAATTAATGCTATGATCGACCCTGATGGTACCCTGGACGCTCTGAGCAACTTGGGATTCGCCAGCCCCATCTTACCAGCTCAAGCGAAACCGAAGCCCAGTCCGGTTTCCCAAAGTACACGCCCTCAAGTGCAGCCAAACTGCCAGCCCGAAGCTCGGGCTCTTCGACCGGCCGCTGTCCCTGTTGCAGCTGAATTTGAGAACACTGAATCCGAGTCAGATTTCGGCATACATTTCAATAGGTTTAATCCAGATGGGGAAGAGGAAGATGCTACTCTCCGTGAGTGACATCTCAAATGTTGATACAAAAACATTTCATGTGGAATGTTTAGGGATAAAGGAAAAATAATACTGGTTTTATAATTAAAAAAAAAAAAGGCTTGGTCAAACAGCAGTTGTTTTATTCAACCAGTTTTCTTTAACTGTGATGCTTTGATTGTCACACAAATCCTTTTCAAATCATAAAGATATGCATAGATACCAGTGTAGGAAAGCAGATTGTGGCAGGTTTGCCCTTTGTGGTTGTGTGCTTTGCAAAAGAATTATTATATCAGCAGTTTTCCTTTAATAGATTGATTTCTTTTTAAAAGCCATGCAAGCTGTCTAACATTTAATGTTACTGAAACCCCAAATCTCTTTGCCAAGCTGCTCTAACGAATGGACTTCCTCCACTAGAGTTTGTACAGAACTGTTGAACAGTTACATTTGACTCTGAGTTAGATGATTTATATAGGAAACATTATCTTTGACTACAATGACACATTACTGCAAAGGTAAGACAGATTTCAGAGAGCATTCATTCTTGTGTGCTGAAAAACTCAAACAGTTCTGTGATTTATATAACCTTGTGGCTGTGTAAATTGTCGTGGGGTTTACAAAGTTCACATATTATGTTTGCACTAAGATTTGCTGGGAGTGATAGGTGAACACATCGATACCATTGAACAGCAATCAGTGTTTTGGTGTACATAGAAAACTGATAATACTGTACTTGTATTATCATTGCAGTGTTTTAATCCACTTTCCAAAAGGACTATTTGGCACTTTTTGATCTTCTTCAAATGTCTTTTTGATGTTAATGGAAGTAGAAGTATTTCATATCTCATTTCTGTCCAAATGTTTGTTGAAACTAGGAAGCAAATTTAAACATACAGCAACGTGGGACAGTTTAAAGCATATTGAGGCGAATGGGCTCCCATCAATTCAAATGCAACGTAAGCTTAAGGAAGAAATTACTGTTCCTTGGAATGATCATGAGATGTAAAATTTTCTTTAGGGGACTTGGAAATAGAGTTGTCATAATTTGCTTGATAGATAGATGCACTCCCAAGCAAATGATTTTATTTGCTTCTGTATATTTTCCTGTAGTCTTGCTAGTAAAGCTGTCTCTGTCTTACATATTTAAAAGGAATCTGGAAGACGACTGCTAACATAGACATTTTGCGTATACCACTGAAAAGCAAGTCTGTTTAAAGTTTCCTATATAAGCCTATTTTCCTTATAAGTTGTCCCAGTAACTTAACATTTGGAAATAATAATAAAAATAAAAGTAAATTACTTTGTATTTCCAGAACACTGTAATTTGGAGGAATGTTATTTCTGTTAAATGGAACTAATAGACTGGAATTTTCCTACGTTTGCATCAGTCTCTATATATTAAGGTTAAAGATACAGTTTTGCAGCTTTTATGAAATGGTCTTTAATATTTCAGCAATAATCCTATATGACATTTGTTTAAAAAAACTGCTTTCTGTACACTTTTAAATTGTACAGGCTTTCAGAAGTCAGTAGAAGTTGGACCAGTTAATAAAAATGCAAAAACTTTTTTTGTAGAGATGTAAAAACAAAACCACTAATCTGTTGTATAATGGATTTCATATTTTCTTTAAAAAAATTAAAAGCAAACAGCCTTCATGTATGACTCAATATGCTCTACCCCAGCTAACTGTGGAAGCCTGAATTACATGAGTTTACAGAGGCTAGAAGAAAAGTTTTAGAAGGTGCAGAAGGGCAAAAATAAATCCAAACTATAGCTAGGTGTTGAAAACCGAGTGTACCAAACCATCACCATAATTCCTTCTTTTGTTTAAAGCTTGGGAACATAATTTTTCTGCAGACTCGAGTGGAAAGTAGGAAGTGGCTAGGAAGGATTAAAGGTGCAGGCTCTTCGTGCGAGATTCTGTTTGTGTTCTTTCAGGCGTTTATACCTTTACGTTCTGTAATAAGCATTTTGCATTACTATGTTCTTATTTTGTATGAACATGTTCTCCTTATTTATTTTTGTTACATTTATTATGTATGTTATTTTGTTATATGCATTTACAACTCCATTTTTAAATAAAGTGTTTCTGGAACTTTACAAATGTGTGAATATGTACTTGAGAGCTGGGAAGATCACACAGTCTTCCTGCAGTCTAACTTACCTTTACTGAAAGAGGAAATGACATTTTTTCATAAACGTCTTTTCTCTGGAAAAAGTTGTATTATTGCCGCTGCGGCATAATTTTTTTCCATACTGACAGTATTGGCTCACTTTCCAGTACTCAGATTCATTTCCACACTTGAAATCGATTTTTGTGTGCAAAGCTGGAGGCAAAAATAATCCGGTATGGCAGTCATCACATACTGACTGTGTTTCCCTTTGTAGAATGAAAATACATGAGTTTTAATGCACCTGCCAGGTGCAACAGTAGATCATTTTCAGGCTGTNTCTTCCTGCAGTCTAACTTACCTTTACTGAAAGAGGAAATGACATTTTTTCATAAACGTCTTTTCTCTGGAAAAAGTTGTATTATTGCCGCTGCGGCATAATTTTTTTCCGTACTGACAGTATTGGCTCACTTTCCAGTACTCAGATTCATTTCCACACTTGAAATCGATTTTTGTGTGCAAAGCTGGAGGCAAAAATAATCCGGTATGGCAGTCATCACATACTGACTGTGTTTCCCTTTGTAGAATGAAAGTACATGAGTTTTAATGCACCTGCCAGGTGCAACAGTAGATGATTTTCAGGCTGTTTTCCTTCTGCTTCCTATATTGGAAGACTTTATTCAACATTCTGATTTGGCTCCAGACGGTTGCCTTTTTTTCTTCTGTCCGAGCTTCAACTCCATACATACTGTCCTGCAAGACACCACATTTCCTCTTCTCTAGCTGGCTTCATACAAGAACAAAACTGTGAATTTAGTATAAAGCTCCAAGAATTTCTTCCCAGCTTACGCATTTCACTGTTGCCGAGCTTTTCTGTGGCTTGACCAGCAGTCAGCTCTGATCTTGCTTCTGTGCACCTGTTTTTGCTTTTTATCCGCAGCCTGGTGGCATCAAGACTGCACTCATGGCACACAGTAAGTCAGTAGCACTCAGCTCTAGAAGGGCAGGAGATTTTTACTGATGTTCAGAGATGCCAGTTCGGTATAGTCAAAAGACATGAAAACATTAGAAGGGCTTTCCAGGTGCTCAGGACTTCTTTTCATATCCTTCATCGGCTGCTGTTGTTTCCTCACTTGGTGCCAGTATCCCTCCGTCTTTGCAGAAGTGAAGGGAATGCACTTCTGGGTTAATATTCTCATGCACAGAGCCCCATTTATGTAAGTGATAATGTAACATTTTGTTATTTCTTCCCACATAATATTTTCATCTCTCTACTATACTTTGAGCCAAGGCGATGCAGAGATGTTTTTTGGAAGTACTTAGGAAATCCAGCCAGATTGCATCAGTCCCCTGCTTCCTTTTGACATCAGCAAGTGGGGCAGACATGCAGCAGCACAGAGAAAGCGGAGTTTAAGCCCTTTGTGATCAGCGCTGTTGGTTCCTCCCTTAGCCACGTGCACTGTTGTAATTATACACCCAACGAATACTTATAATGACACTCACATCTAGTAACATACAGAAATAAAACTAAGAGTATAATTTGTGTGCCTGACCTGATGACAGCAAGATGCAGTTTCACTACAGCACTTAACATTATACCAAAAGCAACTGGTACATCAGTCTCAGAAGGGAGTGCTGCTTCATACCGAAAACTGAATTTCCGTCAATGCCTGTTGGAAGGCCTTTGTGATTTTAACTGAAAAGATTTCAAGCACAGGAAAGATCTACAATTACTGCTTTGACACAGAGCCATGAAAAGGAGGGTAGGCAGGAATACGTGAAGCATTCTGTGAAATAGTGTGTACAGTAAAAGGGGGCCACGTGCTACACGCTGAGGCGATCTTATACCACCAAGTGTTTTGTATCTGAAGAGAATTACAAGGAAGAAACTTTAGCTGCTCGCCATACAAGCTGCTTCACCTTGATGAAGAACCAGATTTTTAAAAGCACAAGAATGTCATCTTTGACTTCAAGTAGAGCACATCTGTAAATGCTGCCAGGGTTACAGTCCTGGTAGTTCAGCCATATGTGCCAGATACTAAACACATCTGACAATATCAGTCTTGGTGATGCTGCCCAAGGACAGTTGCCTAATGCTGAAGAACAGCATTTCCAGCTGCACTAGCTCAGTAATCTTGTAAAAATGTTTGGTTTTAACTTGGTAAGCCTCACCCACTGCTGTTCCTGCAAATGACAGCCAACAGAGAAGTGGTTGGGGAACAAGGCATTTCCTGTTCAGATTCTTTTCTCACTATGCATTTATTTCCAGAGGAAAATGCGTAGTGAGCAAACAAGTGCAGTTATGCAGCCCTGGAAATACTTTAAAGCAGGATAAGGTAACTGGAAGCCTGCTGTCAAAGATCTTGATCTT
Organism: Steatornis caripensis; assembly: GCA_013398225.1. NCBI lineage: Eukaryota > Metazoa > Chordata > Aves > Caprimulgiformes > Steatornithidae > Steatornis > Steatornis caripensis. The sequence continues at coordinate 48,619 of VZSC01000349.1, read as the reverse complement.
TACCTGTTCCGACAAGACCAGAGTTAATAGTGAAAAAGTAAAGCCAGTGCTCACGTTACCTTGCTAACAGCTTCACGAGCAGTTACTATTTAATGAGATGTTAACATTCTTACTTCACCTCTGAGGAGAGCTCTTAAAATGACAGTGTATTACAAGATGCCCTCTTTGGGGAGGCTGTATTAAAATAGGAGTTTGTCGTTACTGAAAATTCTCACAGGAACACAGGGCAACACTTCCAAGTTATACTTGCAAAAATCATTCAAGCACTAGGGCCTTACGGGTGGAGTGAGGGGATAGAGATTTGTTCATTTCAGGGATAAACCCTACACTGTCACTTACCAATTAGTGTGTGTCCTCGCTAAGTTCTGTTGCTCGAGTCCATGAGTTCCTTTAGGGCTAGCATTTTTAGACCCGTTTTAAAAATTAATACACATGTTTATAATTTATAAGGCTTTCTGCTCCTATGGAGTAGCTAAAAGCATTCTCAGGGCTCTAGAGGTCTTTATATTACACTAAAAAATAACGGTTAGCAGCGTGACTTACCTTTCATGCAAACTGTAGTCTTTCTTAACAGAAAAAGGTGTATTTAATAATAAGGGTTTCAAAAAATGTGCAACATGAAGTTTCTAAGTTCTGTATGTCTGTTCATGTACACATGGACCTGTACGAAGCTGGGCACAAAGGAAAAAGGATTATATATAACATTCTAAAAAGTTAATGGCTGACTTCACTTTTCATTCACAGCATCGCCTCTGGGGTAATGTGATTTATAAGTTAAGAAGAGCTTATTAAGGAAGTAATACAGACGTGGATGTGAGTTGCGGTTCAGGTTACCCATAACTGATGTTGTTGAGAGATGAGAGCAATGACTGCAGATAATTCAGGAGGTTATTAAAGTATTAAGAATTGAAATGCCTTAATAAAGTTATTGGAGAAGATGACATAAATGGTATTTTCCAGTATGACAACTGATTAATAAATAAGCACACAAAATACCATGTTCTCAACAGACATTATTGGATTAGGAGACTCAATATAAGTGCAAAAGGCTGAGCAAACTTTTGTAAGAACTCTGGAAAGAAATCAAATGACAGATGAACAGACATAAATGGGGCTGGGGAGGGAATACCAATCCCAGGCCTGGGTAATACATGTTACTGAGCGGTGCAGTTAATTTGAGGCAATTTGAATGCAAAGGAGAGCTCAGAGATGCAGATGGCACGTACGAATTTGGCCACAAGAATGGAACGTTCAGAGCTGGTCAGAAGCTGTGCAGGGATACACAATTCCTAGTCCAAGATGTGCCTCAGGTGCAAGAGGGATTGCAGCCTCCCTGCTCCTTGGCAGAGGATGGCAGCTGGAGATACTCAGGAGTTATTATGTGTGTCAGTAATCACATCATTTTTCACTCTGCAGAAGAGCTGAAGTTTCTCAAATAAACTCCCTGAAACAATAGAAGGCTCTTTCCATACAATGGAATAAAAAGCCCCAAACAAAATCGTATCCTCTGGTGCAGTTCATTTTACGCTGTTTTCCTAAAACCGTTTTTGCTCCTTACAGATGAAATTTATTTAACTGGCTAAAGAGGCAGGTGTATAGTATTGTAATCTTAATACCTGCACGCATGGGAACTCAAGTGCTATCAAAAATTTGCCGCGCAACCCTGTTCTTTGCTTTGCAAGGATATATGCAAACCAAGCTCCTCATGTCATTGCTGCTGTCAGTACGATGGACGGCTGATAAAACTGTCATTTACAAAAATCAATTTCTTTTTTAATGCAACTTACAAGTTGCTTTCTTTCCATTGCAAGTCTCAGGAAAAAATGTTGCTCCAGTGATTGAGTTGAGTTGATTTCCTAAATGTACAACCTCTTCAAACATAGCTGCTCTCCTTTGCACATTTAAAAGTGCTGATTTTTATTGAAAATCACATCCGTGACTTCGCTGAAGTTATTATTCCAAGGGCAGCAGAAGTTCAAATACAAATCTGAAAACACAGCTTAGTGGCTTATCTCAGCACTGATGTTAGCGCCAGGCATACTGAACTTAGGAGAGGTGCTGTGTTGCAGTGCACATGAGCAGGGTTTGCTCTTTGGTGTAAGCAGCATTTGTTGCTTGGAGGTTTTGAGAATGTGTTTTTAGGCTTCCAAGCTGTTTGAGTATCTAAATTTCTAGCCTTGGCCAATTTAAGTATTTTTCAAAGTGACATTAACATAGAAAGCTATCATTTCCTTTTTAATGATGAAGTGATTGTATTTGGAAAATATGTGGGGTTTATGCAACTGCAAGAAAAGTGTTCAGTAAAATAATGTATTTGTCCCCTAATGTTCCAGCACTGAATTACAAGTTAAGCAGAGGTGGTCTCGATGAAGTCAATGGAAAGGTTCGTGTAACTGAAGTTACATACTTGCTTAACAGAGTGCAAAACCAGATCACTGCATTTTCATTTTCACCTACATGCAGGTTTGTAAAATTCAGAAAAACTCCCTCCTCCAGCACAAGCATTTTTAAAAGCGCGTTAAAATAAGTTGATTATAAGCTTTAACCTGGTATTGCAAAAGCAAGGATTTTAAAATTAGTAGGAAGAAATTCAGCATCCCTGACATCAATGGTTTATTTTAATTGATATTTAAATTTCTTCGGATGAGGAAACGTGCTGGAACTCATCTTACTGCTTAAAATGCAGTGAGCCAAAAAAAATGGAAAGCATAGGACAGTAGGAAAAAAATCTATAAAGCAATAGGTATGATTAAAAAGCATAGCTGAGGGAAATTTCTAATTAAGGATTTTCTCCAGGGAGACACAGTGAAAAGCTTGAAGCTAAATGAGTTTTGGAGAATCACTGCAGATCAATGATCCGGTCTTGCCACTTTCTGGAGCCTCCCAGACGGCAGCACTGAGGACTGGCCCAGATAATTTTACAAACATCAATATTGCTTGTAAGCTTGCACTGCAGTATTGAAGCCAAAGAAAACAGTTACAAGATTTTACTCTCCAGTCATGCTTTCCTTCTGAAATCTTTCACGCACTTCACAAACACTCATTCTGTTAGAAATTTCTGCGAGGAAATAGCTTCGTCCTGGTCTTACCGATGGGAAAATAGACTACGAAAAATCTTACTGTATTTGCTCTCTAGAAAGTGCTTTGCCATGACTGAAATCTCAGTACAGCCTGATGGTAGCAGTAATGCACCAGTGCCCATTTTTTAATATCGAAGTAATCCCTGACTCCCAAGTGGCTATGGCAGAGCCAACAACCTGTGTCTTTCCAGCCAGATCGATTTTGCTCACGTCTGCCTCTCTTTCCCCTGTCTGCGTTTCTGACAGTGCTCCTTGCTGGCGTATTTGGAGCTGCTGAGATCAGGTATCTCTCCCAGCACGCTGTGGTGGCTAGCTGGTCATGGCAGCCTCCCCAGTGGTCAGTCAGAATAGGAGGCTAATTTGGCATTTTGGGGTAGTTTCTTCTTTCTGTTAAACGTGGAGTTGTCACACACGTAATCCTCAGTACCATACGTATCACAAAATTTTCACAGGTCTCCTGAAAATTTTAGGTTTATCCTTATTTCTGTCCATTAGGCAACACTGAGTGCAGTGATGTTCATCAGTTTTATTTGAATTAATATGGTCTGCCTGTGCTCGAACTGCTCTAACTCTCCATGCAAACTGTCTTGGTTTATGTGCATATATTTAAAAGCCTCCACTTTTTTATATCTTAAGATTTAAAGGAGAAACAGAGATCATATCAATAGAAGTTTTCAGCCACTGATACTTGAGGCTTTAGATTTGCTGCCAGTTCTGCAGCACTGCAGAAATGCTGATGTAGCCGTTTATTTTAGTTTTCTAACGTTAAGGATTCCATTTCTAAATGTATGCAGAAGCCCACAGTGAAAGGCATCTACGAAAACGTATTTTGTTCAGTCGTCCAAAAGTTATCAGCGATATGTGAAAGATGATATTTTGTACCTCCACACAGTTAGTCACAAAGCAGTTTCCCTCTAGGACAGTACGCAAATGTAAACTCCAGATGTTCCTGGAAGGTTCTGTAGAAACACTTTGGTCTAGACCCTCAGTAACTAATTCCATGTGTGTTGTTCATGTATGTTAAATGTCCACAGTGTCATGATACCAAAAAATAATATTGCTATTTAGAGTATATACAGTTCAGAAAGATCTAAAGCCGTTTACTTTTCAGGAAAAAAGGAAAATATGCTGATGTACCTTGTTGAGCACATGGTTACATCTGGAAAAAAAAAATCTGAAGCCTCTAAAATATTCAACTTAAGCTGCAATTTTATCAAGAATTCAAGTGCTAAAGTTGTTTTCTTGAGAAAGGCCACGTGGCCCATTAAATCTGCCTTCCTTTGAAAAATGATCAATTTTCCTAATTTCTTCATCAGAGCTGGCACTGAACTATACAAAGTTAACGACAAACCAGAAAGGATTGCCAATCAAGCTTTCACTTTACTCAGGATTCTGGAAGGACAGAGCTAAGTGGATAATCCCATATTCTGTATGAGGTTTTTTGGCACCACTATCAAAGGAGAAACCAGAGGCAGGAGAGACAGTGATCATTTTAAGACAGTAAGGTTCTCCCTGGCCCCTCCTGGCTCTGGCTGTGCCTGCCCTGTAGCTTTCCTGTAAGGCAAGTTCACCAAGGAATGTCCTAGATTTGTCTCACTGATTTTTGTTCTGATAGAAACCAGTGTGCTGAAGTCCAACGAGCAGATAATAAAGAGAAAGCAGTGCTGCTATACGTAGCAGCAGAGCTTCTAAGGAAAGAAGCTGTGACCTGGTACTCCTGCTGAACCAAGCTACAACAAATAATGCATGGTCTCACTGGAATCAAAGCTTTTCACAGAAGTGCATTACCATCAGGACTACAAATTCCTCGATTAAATAAAAGGGGAGGGGGGGAAGAAAATTCCCAGAAAACATTGTTTTTAAAGGGTTTAAGTTTCCCAGAAAGAACTGAGGAAAATAAAGCTTTGATTGGACCAACCTCTATAAAATTTTCAGGTAAACCTGCAAGCCCGACTACAACTTTCCCAGTCTGGATTTCAACAAACAATAGCTCACACTGCAAAGAAATTCAGAGTGTCAGAGATTTCTGTGGAAGCTGATTGCCTGGATAGAAAATCAGGTGCCGTGGTTTGAGCCNTGCTTTGGGTCGGCTACCCCCCTCCCAGCGTTCTGGGGAGAATTAACTCTATCATAGCCGAACCCAGGACATCAGGCTACCCAGAGAGGGCTCTCTCCTCACCCAGGAGGACGCGGGTAAGAGGGCATGCTGCGCTTTTCTAACTCATTAATTTTCTAACTCAGGAACAACGAGGACTTCAGGAGCTAGCAGTTGGCAGACCAATTTCTGCCGTTCGGCAGACCTTGGACACGAGGACAGCGGAGGCAGCCACAGCAGAAGCTGTGGGCTGTGTCTCTTGTGGAATGGGGACAACCCTTCCAGCCCTTCCAGCAGACACCGAAGAAGAGGGAAAAGCCAGCAAGGGCTCTGGAGAGCAAGACTTCCTCTACGTCTAATTTACCGGATAAAAAGAAAGTGCTGGTCTTGTTCATTACATTTTGAACACTTTTGAAAGCTTGGATAAATGCTTACATATGTTTCCTAGAATGAGTGAAACTCATTGCAAAAATGAGGGCAGATGTTGAGTTAAATGATGGATCTGTGAAACGGTTGTTCTTACACGTGGTTGCTTGAAGCAACTAAAGAAAATGCCTCAGGGGCTTTACAAAAACCCTTGAACTGGTTCAAAAACATGAAAGAGCGGAGGAAAGGACCATTGCTACACTGAGATACCAGAACCAGTCAGGTGTTGTGGCTAAATCTGGAGCGTTAAAAAATAAAAGGCATTTGACAAGTGAATAGGATCCACAGAAAATCAAGAAAAGCAAGGGATTCGCTCTAACACTGGAGTTTTTTTCCCAGATGTACAAATAATGCTGACAAATGGAGAAGCCAAGATGCTATTGCTTTAGATCAAACAGGGAAAATGAGTGGGAAATCGAGATATTAAAAATCAGAAAGCTGGACCCTGAGCTTTGGGCAAGAAGTCTTATTAACTGAGCTGGTGGAGGGCTAACAACCAGTCAGGATTTCATTATGGGAAGTAATAGGAGAAAAATTAATAGAAAGGTATCTTAAGTATTCCCTGCTTGGAAATTTCCCTTTACATGTGTTCCAGGCAAAAATAATTTTATTCCCCAAATTTAAAATCCTTCTGCATATCAAAGTTTATCAATTCTTTTTTCTTAAAAGTTCTCATGTCAGGCCTATAATTTGAATCATTCTGGCTAAATTTACACTTTTACTAGCTTATCATTTGTATGCCTATTTTTGACTTACCGGGAACTTGGATAACTGGAATATTTTTATCCTGTCCACATCAGCACGTGACCAACACATGCATAGCAAGGAGAATAACTTCAGCCATTACTTAGTTTTTGTCAATACTTTTTTTTTTGCCTGCCGACAGATATTCAGAAAAAAAACTAGTGATGTATGAGAATGAACAGTTTCCAACTTTTACCACATGGCAAGACCCCCGTACAAGTTGTGACAGACACGGGTCGGTGATTGCCTGATCGTTTGGTGCCTTTACATACATGCCCCGGCACTCTAGGGGATGAAGCTCCCGTTGTAGGTCTATGGAGTATCCTCCTCATTCTCCAGCTGAGTTTATGAAGATGAACAACAACGTACAGGAAGAGTTTTGAAGAGCCACCTGCCCTAAAGCAGTGCAGTGCAAGCCAATGGGACCACCTCAGCAGCGATGTGTTCCTAGGCGTGCCTGCGTGCTTGGTGGTTGCTCGTCACCTCATCTGTTTGGCTGCCCTTGGCCTGGCCAGCAAGATTTAACACCGCAGAAATAAGCAGCCTCTTTTTTTTTTTTTTCCCACCAGAAAATGGGATTATAGGGATTTATTACTGCTAAATTCTGGTGAGCAAGGGTGAAAGAGATATTTTTGTATTTTACGGTTTCTCTTCCCTTCCTCTCTGGTCTACTTGTTCTGGTTTGGGGTTTTTTTCCTATTTTTAACAAAGGAAGTTCTGCTTGGTGAGAAAAGATCCTAATGTGCTTTGCAGAGAATTCAAGTCAAAATAAAGCTGATAATCTGGCTATCAGATCCCTAATATTAACATTACAATTGAGCAAATAAAAGGTTTTCCATGGCCTACACAAGTCTGGATTAGATTGATTTCTCTGGTCCTTGTCCATCACAGGATTATTCAAAAAATTACTGCTCGTGCCCAGTTAACCATGACATTACACTTCTGAATACCCCTGCATTGCAAGGGATTTCAGCATCTTGAGAGCTGTTTGAAGATCACTTCATGGGCCTCTCAGTACCCTCGCAGGCTTCCTGTACTCTGCACTCTTTTTTTCAAAATACTGTAACAATTTTTGATCACCTTCCTGGAAAGAAGTGAGCACACACTGACCATACGACGCTACACATAAAGGCAGTAAAGGACAGCGATGTGCTTTGTGGGTGGAGTGCAGCACCACGAGCTATTTAAGATATGGCCACAAACAGGTTCTCTGCACAGGAGATACTTTAAAGAGGCAGCTATTCCGTAGCAAGGAATATCAAGCAGCTGCTCTCTAGTGAGGAAGCACAATAGCCGCAGGGTGAACGCACAATAAAGCGCAGCATTGCACAGTACATCAGCAAAACTTCAAAGGAGTTTGTTCAGGTTTTCACTTACAGCTGAATCTCTAAGTCCCTCAACATGCTATATTTTTACCTAGGTCTACAATAATTAATAATTCTTGTGGTTTGTGATGGGAGGAACTTATGACTAAAAGCAAAACCTGTCTTAAAAGATTCACGACAACTTTCCTTGGCCGATTTTCTTTGTATTGTTTTAAACCGTAGTTTAGCATAACACAAATTAGTCATTTATTTTTCTTCTATTATCAAGCAACTTTCTGAAGAGCAAAACAGGATCACATATTTCTGCTTGGTGCTTTTAAAGTGCTCTTTCTAAAAGCAGAATCCAAGATAAATCAGTTCTTATCCACAGGATAATGATGAACGTAACTTAATTCTGCAGTCCTCAAATTCTGGATGTGTCTGCCAACTGCACCGTGGTCCCTGAAGCCTTTTGGTGGAGTCAGAAAAGTGTCTTCTCTTGTCAAGAACGTTTAACATTTTGGAATTGTTTAACCAGTCAAGAATTCACGTATCCTCTACAATGAATCCTGTAAGTTCACCACATCTCAAATCTGAGTCAAATATTGACAGCTGAGTGCGTTTGCCAGGCTGACCTCTACATTTATAAATGAAAATGAATGTGTTTTAGTTATATTTTTGTTCCTGTACTAAACAAACAAATGACAGAGACATCTCAAGAGGCTCAAGAACCCACTGGTCTTGATTTCATTCACATAGGAACGGAACAGAAGCCGCAAAGGAGCCTGTCCCAGTGAGGCAGGCATCTTCAGGGACATGCCACCTTCTCCTGAAGAAAGGCAGGAAAGGCTGTTTGAGCAAGGAGAATGCCAGGTCCATGGGACACACTCTCCTGCATCTGCTATCACTCGATATCACTAAAAAAATCTGAATTTTTACTGGTTTGTTCTGAGTCTGAGATCAACCATGAGCATCCATGGCTTTCCTGACTTTGCCATCTGCTGTGTGAAGCAAATCTGCTTGTGGAGTTGACCACAACAATAATGGAAATGGGATGTTTGGACAGAAAAAAACAGATGGGTAACTATGAGCCTCTCTTATTGGACACATTTCATCTGTTTGCAGGTTGTTTTTATGTGACACATTTGCCAACAGCTCAGGCTCTGTGTTTTCTTGCAGTTTACCATCCTTATTTGTCGCCATCTCTCTGGTTGCTGGCAGCTTCTCTAGTGAGTCACTTCTAAGAAAGCCCACAACGGAGCTCCTCAGGATAACTGCTTTTCCCACAAGTGCGAACCATTTCCTCTGCCCCTGCATCCATTACACAGGTACAGGCAGAGAGACTCCATCCCACTGACACCACACAAGAAGCAAAAGCAGTATTTCAGCTTGATATTTTTGTGCCTGTACTTATTCCCTAATTCTCTATGTTTTCCAGGGGAACATCAATAAGAATTAATACATGGCAGCTGTGCTGAGCAATGTAATTAAATGCTCATGTTGAGAAGCTAGCCTTTTGCTGCAAAGTGCCATTTGGTACTTACCTTGGTTTCCAGATTCGTCACGCTCTCAGCAACATGCATTCTTATTTACATCAAAAGGTGAATCAATGACCTAGAACTGAGCTTTCAAGAGTTTTGTAAATGAAAAGGGTAGGCTACCACATTCGACTGTTTCCAGGACTGTGAGTTACCTGAGCAGTGATGAACAATAGTTATTAGATGAGAAATGACCAAGCAGAATTAATTTAAATTAGCTTGAGATAGCTTTAATAAAATACTATAAATAAGTAATTTGTGCTATGTAATCTCAGCAGTGGAACGCATGGAAAGATTGTGCATTAAGTACTTTAATAGTGACATTATTATTGCCACGGCCAGATGCTTACAAGGGCTGAACAAAACAACAACACCTCTTGATTTCAGTGCAGCTGTGGAGAGCCAGCTCCTGTAAACAGCCAGCTAGTAAGGACTAAAACAAGTCTGGCTCACTCAGGGAAGAATAGCTGTAGCAAAGAGCAGGCTTTGCTGCGGCCAGGAGGGAGGCTGCCCATCACCAGCCAGGTCATATAACAAAACTCCCGGCGCTGTGTGTTGCCATGCTGTTGTGCACTTTGGAGATGTGGAGGGGGAAGGTATTTGAACTGGACGGTCTAGAAAGAAGTCTGCTGCAGGCAGGCAGGGCACTTACTGTCCATGCAAAGGTAAAAAACGTAAAACGAACAATGTCTCCAACCTTGAGACTGAAAGAAGCACCAGCTTCTACTGCTGTTTTTCTTGCTCTGCCTCCGCAATTTTCTTTTTAGACCCAATTGAACCTTAAGCCCTGGTATTTCTTTCACGTTTCAGCACACCTAGAATGCTCCTAGATATGTTGTGTCTTGTTCAGCAGGACTATCTGGTCTTAATGGTCTGAAAGCGAGTGATACCGTTTTATACAAGAAGATGGGGGTACTGGGTCGGTCTCCTAGTCTGGCTTTCCTTCACGTAGAAGTGGCTCCTTTGCTGTCAGGGAAATGAAATAGCCAGCCCAGCTTTAAACCATGACACCAAGACAGATACATCTATCTCCTGCTAAATGTTACAGTCTTGATACCAGTGGCCTTTGGTTCCTGCTATTCATGTTTACGCTTCAGAACAATGTGACACAAGTAGTCCACTAACTGATTTTGGGTGTTGTGCTCTCATCATCTACCGGGTGCTTTATTCTTTGTCTCGTCTAACTCATTACGCTTTACTGAACTTGGAGAAAAGAATCTGATAAAGTGGTTTGTAAGAAAGCTATAGAGTTTTTTGGTTATAACTCCTTAGACATTTTCCATCACACAACAGAAGGATTAAATCTTACTTTGTAATATTTACATTTCCCATGCATGTTTGAGAAATGGCAGACAGAGAGGATAATGTGATAGTGGATCATTAGGGAATTAAGCTTGAGGACATGAGAAATAGCCCTTAGGATTTCAGCATTAGTCATGGAGTACAGTTAATGATATCAAATTAAAGTTTGAACTATAACATGGCTTTTCTCAAATGGCATTAAACCACCTTCTGATTCACAGTGCAATACGCAATAGCTGCTGCTAAATTTCAACTCTCCTGTCTCAACTGCACAACCAAATATAGCAATTCAGACAAAGATAATTAATGGTGAGGCTGTGGAAATGGCTGACATAAAAAATAACTGGTGTCCGTGGCTGCAGATTTTGGCTATGGTATTGCTTTGGGCATACAAGGTAAACTGACAAAAACATTAATTTACTTTGCTTTGTATTCAGTCCTGCTTTCCACTCAGAATTTCTGCCAGTTTCTTCAGATTTGTGCAAATAAGAATCAATCTCTTGAGGAACGGGAACCTCTCTCATCTTTCATGCTGTTTCTTTTTTTATGTTATGTTTAGCTGCTTGCATTAGCTTTATGAATTTTTTTCATTAATAGGAGGAATTTATAGTGAAACACTTAAAACAACTAGATAACATTTTGCAAGCAACCTCTTGGAAGCAACTCCCTGCGGCTTTGCCGATGAACTTTGATGATAATTTGTAATGTGAGTTAGGATTGCAAACCGTATATACATGTATATTTCTGGTGCTAAGGAAGGCACTAAGATTTCTGCCTGCTGCGAAAAGAAATTGAACATATTAAACTCATTTCACATGTGACTGGCACCTGGAGATGAAAGGAGTTCACCACATTTCTGAGTTAGTGATTTAAAGCTTTAGACTTCTACTCTATAGACATTTGGAATATGGCATATGTGGTCAAGAGAAAAAGTTAAATCGTGTCTAAAATAATTATTTCAGATATGATATGAAATCATCATTTTAGATTTTTTAGATCCAAAGAACTTGGAATTTTTCAGTTTCCTTTCTTCATGTTTTGTTTCCCTTTAACTCCTGCTCATCTCTGGAGACTGTGCTGAGGCACAAAGCTGAATTACACAGTGATTAGAAAGATTTGTATTATATTGATTTACTTTCTAGTACTTGAACCAAGGGTTCACCCTGCCTCGTTTCAGCTGTTTACCCTTCACTGACACTCACTCCATTACAAGGCATATGGGTAATTAGAACTGCTGAAAATCAGGTCGATTATTCTAGACTGCATGCTGGCACTACACTCTATCAACTCCAAGTGTTATCTGTGTCAGCCCACATTCATCCTAAACTTTTTCTAAACATTTGTAAGGTTATCCTGGCTATTTGCCATGTACGGACTTTGAGACAATTGCTGTTGTGATTCCTGGCAGATGCTTGGCTGTCTCTTGCTTCTCGATTATTCCCAGCCCGGCAAGAGGAGAAGCCTTAGAAAAGAAAAGCAAATGCTCAGGTTTTCTGTTCTCTATGCCATCTACTACTGCTGTTCAGCAGCTATTTCTTCTAGAAACTTTTTGGTCTCAACTCCACACAAGTAACTCCGCTGCTCACCATCTACATATGCATCACCAGGTGGCAAACTAAGGTGCTGGTGTCGTGGGAAAGAATAAACAGATCAGACCACAGTCTTTAACACATGTATATTGATGGAAGTGTTTCTACACTTACTTACTTTCTTTGCAATGCAAACATATCCAGAACTCAAACGTTCATTGTAACTAAAATGAGGGAGTCAGCAGACCGTGGTCGTAGCTGGCAGATCTCTGATCCCTCCACTACGTGCATCTCACTCGCACAGGCTCTTGTTTCTCAACAAAGAGCTCAAAAAAGCCAGCCCAGAAGTCTTACACACAGTAGATGCACTAGCTATGCTGCCGAATGAGCATCTGGGAACTGAAATAGCACACTGTTGAGGGAAATAGAAGAGCAAACATAAACTAGAAAAGACTGTGGAGATTTTGTGCCTCTGCACTAATACTTTTTCCGTTCTCCCCGTCTTTCTGTTTTTCTCTTTCTTTCTTTCTTTGTTTCTTTCTTTCAGGAAAGTTGCACCTGTCAACCTTCAAATCAGCCAGTGTGTGTGTGACACAAGCCATCCAGCTGTGTGGCAGATGGCTGAACTGTGCTTTGTCCTATATACATCCATGCAGAATTATTTATAAATCTTAAACCTGATATAGTGAGTGACTCAGCCCAGTTTTACAATTGGTAGTTGGATTGTTCTGGGCTTTTAGAAATCATAACATTGTTTTGCTTGTCTCAAATAGACATCACAATTCTTAAAAACAGGTCTTGGGTTTAAAAGCCGTTGAAGCTGCTGTTTGTGTAGCAGTATGCAGTAAAACGCAAGTAGTGTCTCCTTCAGCCACTTGAGGCTCTGGTAGGATGATGCCCTACCTGCAGCAGTCATGGGGGAAAGGGACACAAACATCATTTGGGCTTGTAGCTGCTATATGACAGTAGGTACGGGACGGAAGGAGAAGCAGTGCTGCCATATACAATGTAGAAAGCTCCTTCCACTCCCGTTCCTACTTGACATAGGAAATACAGGAGGAGGAGAGTGAGGCTATACAAGAAAGGAAGTAAAAGCAGAGTGAACTGGATGGTGCAGGCCTAGAGCTGCTTCTTCCCCACAGCTGGCATATGAGCCCTTCTCTGCTTGCCCAACTCAACTCCTTTCACTAACTGCTGTGGGCAGAAATAGAAATGGGAAGATAATTCTCCAAGTTCCCCATGTCTGCCTGCTGCCTGGAGCCTCTGCCCTGCGGATTGCTGCCTGTCAGGGTAACAGCGCAAAACACGCTTCAGCGATACGCCAATCCTGTGTGATTTAGTGGAGCTAGGCACCTCCACTGTGTGACTTTCCCTCATCCTTACTGATGCACTTGACCTGGCTCAGTCTGTAGCTGTTATTATTACCTTTCTCTGTGCTATCAGGGAGCTATCCGAAACCCATCAGACATGCAAATTACTCCAGGCTCCTCCATCAGTCTCCAGCTGAACTCAGCGGGAGCTGTGTTCTTCCTTCTGTACACAGCATTGGTAGTTTCATAATTTTGGGTAAGAGAAATCATGGGGGGAAACCTCAGTGGGATCTGACCAACCTCCTAGAGTCTGATCCAGGATGCCTCGGTGTCTCAGAATGCTTCTTGGAGTGCATTACTTCGGCTTGCAGAGCATTCTGAACTGAAGAACTAAAAATTGAGCCACAGCTTTACTGGGAATGCAGATTTTACAATTATATAAACACAAAAGAGTATTGTTACCACCTGAACCTATGCTATTGAGAAAGGTGTTTCCCAAAGGGAAACAAAGATAATGTGCAATAAAAGGAAGCGTGACCTTCACTGTTGTCTGTCTGCATACAGATACATGGTAGGCTGTATAGCTCTTTCACTGTTATATCTGCTATTTGCTGTAGTAATGTCTGAAATTCCCCTGCATCCGTACATTTTCACAGGTCTACATCCTTTCTAGGAGAGATACCAGCTATGATGAGGTATACCATCTGCATGCTGCTCGAGTCAGGTTTAGTAACTTGCTGTTATCCCATCCTATCAGTCTTTGAGAGAAGAAACGTCAGTGAAGGAAGTGAGAGGAGGGGAATTCTGCACCATTGGGTCCGAGTCCCAGCAAAAGACCTGGTTGAAACCATGAGTTCTGGCTGGCTGCTCGCTCTAGACCCTTGCAGAGCAGGGAGAGAGGATTTCATGCTGACCTGGACTTTCACAGCCCTACAAGAAGTCATGGTGTACCATATACTTGATAAAGAGAGTGCTGTATCATGACCGTTTCTGCCTATTTTTCTGCTCGTGGCTGTGGAAGAAGTGAATTTCTGTGGGCCTATCTGTAAAGCTGCATATCCTGTGACTGAAGTATGCAGACTAGAGACTGAAGTATTCAGACTAGAGACTATACAATGCCCTTTTAGTCAATACAGTGCCCTTTTAGTGCTCCAAGTCATCCTTGGGAAGGGAACACTGTGCCCCTGTAGGCTATAGATATCTTTCTGTATCTTCTTTCAGAAGATGAAACAGTATTTCTTCTTCTTCTTTTATGAATGTTGTACCCATGAATGCTTGTGAGAGAGCGGTTTTGCTTCTGATCTATTGCTTGTCTAACTGCAGGTTTGAAACTGGCATCACTTGTCATCCCAAACAGTACTCTGTATGTATATTTTAAAAGTTTGATAGTACCAGCTGAGAAATGATAGCAAAAAGCAGCAGACAAACGAGGCTAGTCTGGCCCAAGAAGTTTGTCATAGAGATGCAACAATTCATCGGGTCCATTTTTACAAGCTACATATATTATTTTTGTAGAATGACTTGGGGCTTTGCAAATTCTATGGCTGGTTGTACTGGATGAATGACTGAAAGGATCATGTATTTACAAAATCGGCATTGCTTAGTGTATTCAAAGCTAAATTTTGGTTGTGGGGAAAACTGGCTTATTAAATGGAGCTGATCAGTACACTACCCTCTGGAATCAACAATCTTAGCCTGCGAGCTGTTTAGGTTTGGCACGTGACCTAATTCTGATTTCTGAAATCAATAACTAAGACTTAGTGAGAACAGGAGTAATTGCTGAGTCAAGTTCAAAAAAAAAAAGTAACTATATAGTTCTACAGTGAAATTTTAAAAAATGACAAGGCTAAGGTACATTCAGGTATCAGCTGTGCAGCGAATCCTGTAAACTGGGGTCTTTGGATGCCAAAATTAGGGGTAACCAAATTCACTAGCCACTTTAAAACCTTTGTGCCAGTAGAAATGGTTATAATGGTCACTGCTGTGCACATCTTGGCTCTAGAACATGACTTTGATGTTAGTCGAGATGAATGAATTTGTTCTTTAGGCAAAACAGCATCTGGAATGACAACTGTGTTGCTATGATAGTGGGCACTTCTATTATTGTTCATTTTTCTCTGTGAATGGTTTCTCTTGTTAATGGTCTGTTTCTTTTTTGAGGTCCTCGAGTACTTTCCACCTTGGATCGGCTCTTCTGATCTTACTCTACTTTTGTAGCAGCTGAGTGAGTTATTTCAATTTTTTTAAAAAAGTTTGAATAGTGATTATCTTCTGCTTATGAAATGATTGAGAACAGTTTATTCTGTTTCTTGACCTTTATTCCAGCTTAAGTGTGTCTTATGAATGACTTTTAGCCAAGTCCTCTGTTGGTAGACTGCTCTGGTGTTGTATCATCCCAGTTCTGACCCATGTCAGCTGTCTTGTACAGGTACGTACCTTGTACTACTGTTCTCTGCCCCTCTCTCTCTCTCTCTCTCTCTCTCTCTCTC
>VZSC01000349.1:0-31857 GCA_013398225.1 Steatornis caripensis | reverse complement strand
TATGAGGAAAGGCTGAGAGAGCTGGGTCTGTTCAGCCTGGAAAAGAGAAGGCTGAGAGGAGATCTGATTAATGCTTATAAATATCTAAAGGGTGGGTGTCAAGAGGATGGGGTCAGACTCTTCTCAGTGGTGCCCAGCGACAGGACAAGGGGCAATGGGCACAAACTGGAACACAGGCAGTTCCACCTGAACATGAGGAGGAACTTCTTTACTGTGAGGGTGACGGAGCACTGGAACAGGCTGCCCAGAGAGGTAGTGGAGTCTCCTTCTCTGGAGATATTCAAAACCCGCCTGGATGCATTCCTGTGCAACCTGCTCTAGGCTAACCTGCTTTAGCAGGGGGGTTGGACTAGATGATCTCTAGACATCCCTTCCAACCCTTACCATTCTATGATTCTATGATATTTAAATTAAAGGCATTTTCCAGAATAAATTGTTGCTTTCTCTTCCCTCATCTCGTCTTCCTACAACATTTCCCTGGCAGTTGGACATCTTCAAATAGAACGCCATTATAACCTGATCAAGATGTTCTAACTGCAGACAGGAAAAAGAGGAAAAGTGGGAAGGGCTACAATGTCCGGTATACCATCTTGAATACCTGTGAGGTTCTTGGACCACTCTAAAGGAGGATTTTCTAAGAGCGTGAGTAGTAAACATAACTTGAGATGCTGGAAAAAGCAGATACAAAGTTGTCCCTTGCAGGCTAAGCATTGTTTCAAAACAAACACACAAACTTGTATGGAAACTCACGGTTACAGAGTCCAAAGCTTCTCCTGCAGCACAAAGTAAAAACCTGAAAACACAAATCTCTTCCAAACTGAAGTAGGCTCATGTGGCAAGAGTCAGTGATTTATATTTCAAGTAAAATGGTAGAAAGAATGCGAGCTTGGTTTTCAGGATCATCTGCGTTGTCACTAGATGGCACATTGTTCTAAAGTTTCAGAACCATCACTGTGGTGCTGCTCACAGTTACAGCAACTGCTTGGACAAAAAGCAAGTTTTAGATGGGAAACAGCTAGGAATTATGTATGTAACTGTTCTGTGTGTGTGTGTGTGTCCCCGTGTGCCGGTGTGTACAAGTCCCAGTATGCAGTGCACATGTATACAGCAGTACAATTGTGTGGACGCTTTTTCTGAGACTGTTGCTCTGAATAATAGAGTTACATTAGCTACAGATACTTGATGTTTAGGTACTGGTATCCAAGGTAGGGATGGGGAGAGCAAAAAAAAAATCAAGAGGTCTGTCTGACTGCTGTCTGTACATACTGGTCTGTTTTGTACTCAAAGCAGGTGAAGGTCAGGTCAAACTGTACACATCAGTGCCTCCTTGAAGCAGATTTTGTTATCTAGGACCTCATATTTAACAGAACATGCAAAGGACCTTAGCAACTCTACTTGTAAGTGGCTAAAATAAGTGGCCTGTGGAGGACAGATAACAAGGATTTTTATATTAGTTTGCAGATAGAGAGGTGTAGACTCCCTCCAATATATCAAGAAGGTGCTTTCAGATGCTATTTTAGATGTCTGTTCCTGAAATTTGAAAAAGAGCAAGGAATCAGAGCGCAGCACACTGTATTGTGTATTGTCTTTATTTTAAGCCACAAATAAGTGCCTCATATCCTTAACTACTGCCCTTCCCCCCCGCCCTCCCTTGTTCTTTATGAAGAAACCGTTTGCCAACTTTGAGAAGCCCACTGCAGCTTAGTGGGATAGGTAGCTCTGACATGAAATTCTGCAATGCTCCATGCCTAGCAGCACATTCCAGGGATTTCTTACTTCTGTGTAGCACGTTATTTTCCAACAATTTCCAGTGCAGTCACCTTCTTTTCCAACATTTTTGTGCCTTCTTGAGGAAGATCCATGCAGAGATTACGTTGCATACTGTTTTTTGCTCTTGATTATCTTTATCTTTACCTGTTTTCTGCTGTGGTTTACCCCACGAGACTAGTATTTGTATACTGAGAAAATGCTTGCGTTTGGGATTTGAGACTGCTGGGAGCTTTCATCCTCACAAGTAATTTCAAGTGCTGTATTCTCAAAAGGCAAAGGGCTAATAAACAGTAAAAACACAGGACCGAGGTCTGTCTGTGGAGAAGGTGCTGCATTTCTTTAATTAATTGCATAAGCATTCACTTTACCCTAACTCTTCTCAACTCACTGGAAAAACTCGGGTAAGTTTGGAAGTTTATTAAACTATAGTAATAATTTTCAGTCTTGGTAAGGCTGTTCTGTAATGAAGCAGGAAATCAACGGGAGAATCAGCAAATCAGGTTCATTTTGCATTCTACTGTGCAGTAAAACTGAGCCTGAACTTAGATGAATTAAGTGGCTTTCTATTCCCTCCCATTATTTTTTTCCTTTATGTATTATACATTGTGATGCATTAAGTATTTCGTCCTGAGATGTGGGACTGGCTGTTTGTAATAGCATATATTAAATGGAAATTCAGATTCAGTTAAAATCCAGGGAAAAGGCTATTAATTCAACAACTGGGGTTTTTTTCCTTACACATTACACAAATTGATTTTGTTATAAGACCTTTACAATTGGTGCGATTTGAAAATTAGTGGTGCATCTTTGTAACCGGATTCATTCTTCTCTTGGGGTTCAACCCGAGTTCCGAAATATGACTAGATGTTACCAAGTCTGGGAAAGTCTTAAATTTTTAACCTTCAGGAATGAGCTAAGAGTTCTGCGGTGACCTTTGGGTCTGTCCCAATTCTTGAGGTAGAGGAAAGCTGTAGGGACAGTCACCATTGGTAGTGTCCTTTTACCAGAGATATTTTAAGATGGGTTATATCTTGCTGAAGGTGATCCTCTCAGTTGATAGGAGAAAAGTCAAAAAAGGTAGATGTGACCACAGGCTGAGGTAAACAGAGGGATATGTCACTACCTTTTTTGGATCACTGGAGAGTTTATCCTTTGTCTTGTGGAACAGAAACCAAAGATGAGTCTTCCTTGTCATCTGTACCTGAGCATGGGAAGGCATTAAGATTTCTTGGTTTGTGTTTTACAGGCTGCTTATACATGGCATGAAAAACTTGTATGGCGTGGATAAATGGGACTTCTTGTTCTGTTTGGTGGAAGAAAACTAGCAGCCAGAAAGAAGACAAAATTCTTTCATGAATAAACCACTAGGAACCCTGACAACACAGAGATAATCTATCTTTTTAGGGCTGTTCATCCTTTTTTCTTATAGTCCTCAAACCCTCACTGAAGTCAGTCGAAGATTTGGACAAGGAATCCAGGATCAGGTCTTAGGTTTCTTCTAAGATCCCTTCTCAGGAATCTGAGAAATGGCACCTTATAGTTTTGCTCTGATTACTTGTAGCTCATAGATATTTTTACTCTGGTCCACACATAATCAAAATCTAGACCTTCATCAGTAAAGAAAAATCAGAAAAGACAAAGAGAACAGCCAGGCAGACGAGAAGCATAGTGAAGAAAAGACTCAGTGCCAGTACAGAATCTAGTATGGCTGAATACACACTAAAGGTTAAGGGACTTGTTTTGTTTTGTAACTTCTGTAGGCAACTTAAAATATTGGAAACTTAAACCTTTCTCATAGATGATAAATAATGTCAGCCCAAATCCTTTCCAAAACTATTATTTGGGAATTAGATATTGAATATATCAATAGTTTCACTCCAGTACCTTTCATTACTGCAAAGTTAATGGAAAAATTATTGATTGGTAGTTCAAGCCATACAAATTAACTTTGCTGAATAGTAGCATACAGAGTCTAACTACTGGTGAGGAAGCGCTTCACTGGTATAGATATTCCTGTTTTAGGTAACACAGCCACAGCAATATCTTTCATACTATGTCTCATACGTAGGTCTTGTTGACAACATGCCTTATTTAATTTGCAGCCTGTGGGATGTTACTGGTATGAACCACATCTATTTTATTATGAGGAAAACTTTTGCTATCTCTGTGCTTGTGGAAATAACTTGGAAACTTTAACCCAAATACCTCCAGGAAGGTTCAAACTGGAGGGCAAAGGGCTGCTTATTTGGAAAGCCAAACTTACCCCGTGTAACACCTTTTCTCGTACTCTTCAGTATGAGTAACTCGCACAAGCGCTGCGTGGCTTAGGCAGTAGCTTGTACCAAGGTGCTGCTGGAACTCATTTCTAGTCAGTAGCCCAGCTTAGTAGCTTTCCTGTTACGTGAGCCTGCATGTGTATGATTTGTTATGTGTATTCCATGATAGTGGCCTTCATATAAATTAGAAGCTCTGGAAAAAAACCTTACATGCCTTAGATTTTGAAGATTATTTTCTAAAATCTTGGTATCAGCCACATCACCCAAAGTATTGGGAGCTTCCCTTCTGCACCTAAGAAAATGACCTTCTGCACACACAGAAATGAACTCAGATGTATTAGTTAAGGTTTAGAGAAGGAAGAAAGTGAAACAGTATCAAATGCAGAATTTCAGAAATCTTGCATGTTCTTCAGTTGCATCAGCCTCTTTCCCTCTAGGCTACTTCTTGGGGAAACTGTAACAGTGAAATCATGTGAAATTTATTTTCCTGCTCACTGTTTTCTTAGGAGAAACATGGCAGTATTCTGTATCAACACACGTATCCCACTTGTCCTATAAACAAACGAGGTAAAACAATGAGGCCTTCGCATCCTAGGTTTCTTTCTGTCTTTCAGGAATGCCCGGTGTCTGAACTGTCATCCACAGAAAAAACACTTCAGCATAGGTTCACCAGCAGGCCAGCTACCGTCAGTGTAAGGAAAAAGTGCTCAGAGGTGAAGTTCAATCCCAGTTTAACAGTATAGAATACTTATCAGACAATCCTCTATTGAGCAAAACATCTACTTCATAATATGACATGGATTATGTGACATTTTAGGTGACAGTTGATTTAGAAACACAGCTGCTCAGCCAAATTTTATCTGCTGATGTTTGGCTACCACATTAATTCTATTTTTGCTTTGAGCTGTTTATTACCAGTTCGTCATTAATCACAGATAATGACTGAAACCCTGAAGGTTGATGCTTGAATGCATTCTTCTAAAATTGAAAAATATTTTTGTGTTCAAGCATATTCCACTGCCATGAAAGATAGAAGCAAACAAATGTTGCACTCCTGTTACAAGGATACTGCTAATACATGTCTAATTAACATACTCCAGATGTCAGTACTATTAAAATCTGTCACTCATCTACATCGCTGGTAATTTGTTATAATGAGCAAAATACCTGCTTCCCAGATAGCAAGTTTTTTAAAAAACAAACCAGTTACATTTTTGTCCCAGACCATAATGAATACCAGCAGAAGAATCATATTGTCAGCAAGATTCATTCCACTAGGGAAAGTTAGTGTTGTCCTATCTATTTACGTCAAGAAATACCTAATTTGTGTTCAACGCTACAGAGCCTGGCATTAACTCTTCCCTTGCTGCCCCAAATCTTCCATTTATTTATTAACAAATTTCACCACCCATAAAACATTCATGCTTCATGGCAACAATAATTCATTACTTCTTGCCAAATAAACGCAGTTAAACCATCAGCTGAAGGCCACCTTGCCCCCAGTGATTAGCTTAACGTGAACTTAATTAAAGTGTCTTGGTATACATGCAGTGCTACTTGGTGATATCATGGCTATGTTTCAAGCTCCTAACAAGGCAATTCACATCAGAAGAGCGAGGTGGAGGGATTACCATGCTGCCTCATGCAGCTCCTATTTACAGACTGTCATGGTGCGGCCCATGTGTGGACTCTGCACGCTCTGGAACGCAGACGTGCTCCATCTCCTTTCTACTGGCAGTACTACAACCTCCAGAGCTTCTGGAAGAATCTAGCTGATTACCTCTCAGCTATGAGAATATAAAAATATAATGAAAGCCAGCTTTAAGATCTGTGCTCAAGCCATAGTCTTGAAAAACAAAATTAAATTAGCACAGTGTCAAAACTCGTCACACACTCAATGCGGGGTACACAAGGAACTTCAAAGATAAACAAGCAGAATATCTTTAAATAGCTGAAAGGTGGATGAAGTAAACAGTTGCTGATTAAATATCTAGGTCATTAATAAAAGAAGGTTCTTGAATTAGTCATCCCCTTTCTGTCTGTGGGATATTGAAACAGTTGCAATGCCATGCCAAATACGGAGGCAGTGCAACTGAGTTTGAGCTCTCATTTGAGGCCCTCTCAACAGCGTGAGGTACAGAGCAATACCTGTTCTGCTCTTGCTCACAGCAGTTCTACAGTGGTGCAACTCTATTGAAATTTTACCTTGCTTTGTCTCTGAACCATCAAGTTACTCTCACAAACACAGATTAAGGGTCTCCACCACTCCAAAGTACCTTGCTACAGCGAGGCTCTTCCTGTATATACTCGACAGCAGACTGGGGCGTATGATGGAGAGATGCCCTTATCTTAACTAAAGTGAAATTCATTCCAATTGTACTTTACAGAACTATAGATAAAATAACGTTCACCAAATCAGAAGGGAATTCAAATTATTTACCACAAAGAGAGTAATAAATATTTACAATAGTATGCAGGTTACTGTTCTTCTGTTTAAAATATATAATCTTTCACAGCATGCCTCTCTTCACCCCCATCAAACTAAACAGGCTGAAGACCTAGGAGCTGCTATAGTTGCTTCTCTACAGAATTTATCTGTGAGTTTTTGTGAGGTTGTTTTCTTCCTCAAAGTCAGTTCTCACAGGAACAGCCTGGATTCCACTTAAAGTATGCCAATAATGTAGGAATGGTATTTCAGTCTTCCTCCTGAGGCTTTTTCCTGAAGCCTCAAGTACATGCCCAGCTCTTACTTTTCGCCTCTCTACATGTTCAGCACGCAATAACATAGAATCATAGAATATCGTCATGAAGATGCAAGAGACAGCCTTGAAAACAGATGACCCCTGCCCCAGCCCCTGTTATCCCTACAGCTCCTTGATGCTGTGTCTTCTGACCGTTCTGTCAATCTACTTACTGGAAGATGGATGGCAGTTTAGAAAGCCTTATTCAGCATTAAAGACCTCACATTTTCTACACAGTACCAGCAGAATCCTGCTGATTCCTGATGGCCAGCTAACACCTGTTATAAGAAACTTAAGGATGTGTTTCTATGCAGATAATTGCACAGAGAGGGATACTTACAGTTTGGTGAACAGATGAAGAGAATAGACCAAGCACTATAATTTTGGTTTCAGTAACAGACAATTAATCTTCATAATGCAATCTTACTAAGCTGGGCATTCATAGGTCTGGGTAGCAGTGCCAAATGAACAATCATGAAAGACAAATGACACTAACCAGTAGTCCAGCAGAGCCTGCTATTTGTGCAGTTCGAAGATGTGATTGACACTGCTCCCAGCATCTGATCTTGGGCAACAACTCTCAACTGGCCGATGATCCATTAAGGTTGTTACGTTTATGAAGAAGTACTACATTTAGGGCTTTTTCAAGTTTCTTTTTAAGTGGGGAGTGACCACCTTGGGGTGGGTGATACTGAAAATCCAGTATTGGGAAAGAGATGCAGAATAATTAAAAACCACACCTGGCAAAACACAAAATTTCCCTTCCTACTGATTTCTGGACTGATCTACCAGGAAATTCTTTGCTCTTCCTACCAAAGATGCCTTCCCATCCATTTCTGAATTACAAGTTGAACCTTGTTTAGTGATTGAAGTACATTTACTTGTTGTCAGTATTTCTCTAAGTTAGCGTGTTCAAGCACGCATTCTCAGTGCTTTAAATGCAAGGAAGAGGAAGCTGCTGATCTGCAAAAATTTTTTTTATTAAAATGTGCACAGACACACACAAAAGCTCAAGCAATTTACATAAACCAATTAAATGGCACCCCACGTCCCTAATGAGCAAGCACAGAGATACAACTAACTGATATTTTATTTGCTAAATGAATCGACCTTTACTAACACAATCTATAAAATTAATTTGGCATACTGTAACCCTCATAGATTGGCAGTCCATTCATACCAGGAGTCTAAAAAAATAAGCACGACAGGAATTCCAGTACGCTGTAACATATCATTAAAACACGTGCCAAGGTATTTCACAATCCATAAAACAGTGCAAGCATTAGCAATCGATCGCTCATTAAAACCACCACATATAGCATAGAAGTTAACTTGCACAACATCTTAATTTTCCTTGTCCCTAGATGCATATTGCTTGGGAGAGGGCACTTGTGGGAACTGATGAAAGAGTCCTTCAACAACAGCAAACTTCAGCATGCAAAATGCTTCTTTTTAGCGTTTTAGACATGATATCCTAGTGTGAACTTGTAGTTCTGTGCAATGTTTGAATATTGGCATTTTGTTCTTCTGAATCAAGTGCCACTTTTGCTTCATCCTCTCAAACAGGTTCCAGCACCAAATGCTGAAAGCATATATGAATTTCTTTGCAGTCACATGGTTTGTATGCAGAGTTTTGCCATCAGCTGGGAATGAG
Organism: Steatornis caripensis; assembly: GCA_013398225.1. Lineage (NCBI taxonomy): Eukaryota > Metazoa > Chordata > Aves > Caprimulgiformes > Steatornithidae > Steatornis > Steatornis caripensis. The sequence goes on along the minus strand of VZSC01000349.1, from coordinate 23,416 downwards.
AAGACAGAGTCCCAAAACAAAGGTAGTCAAAAGCATCCTCATGATTGCTTCATCACTGGCAAAGTCAAAGCATATGAATGTTGGATATTCTTATAATCCTGTGCTGCAATTTGCCAGTGCTTTGCAGTGATGTTCATCTGGTTTCCCAAATCTGCAACACAGTACTCCTCTTGGTTAACATGCCTCTTGGCTTTTGTCTGAGCACAAACTATATGCATCTGAGTCCCTATGCTGCAGTTGGAAATCTACTTTATCTGGAAACCGCACTTAATTTCAGGTACATTCTTAAAATACGAGTTGCCAGCTGGCAACAGCGATATCACCCTTCATCACTAGCAACAAAACAGTTGCTTGCCAGTGATTGGTTGGCCATGCCACTATAGTGGTCTGTGGCTTTGTCCGTGTTGTAAAATAGACCTGGGTTAAGACGTGAGATTAAGGTATCATTAATCCTTCACACTGCTTAGCTCGCAGCACCATTTTGGTCTGTGCCAACTAGCACTCTCTGAGGTGATGGCCAGGAACAGTGCAGCAAAAAGCATGTGCCAGAGACCATTTCCAATACATTGTGTGAACAACACTGCACTCTGCTTACTTCCTTTGGCCGTTCACTATCCTTCAGTACCGTCCAGCAAGCTTTGTATGCTCAGATGCTCCCACCCACCCTCGTGTCACACTCAGAGAGGTGAAAAGAGGCGCAATTTGTCTCACCCTACAACAACATCTCTCTGAGGTATGGTGGCAGATCCTCTGAAAATTGAAAATCAAACTCCACGTAGAACCCAGAGGGGAATGTGGATCAGGTGCTAGTCAGTGGGGATGTAGCCCATGCCACTTGGCTTCCAGGCCAGTCAATCATCACTGGCTTTTTTTTATTTAAGAGTATAGAAGGCGGCCTGCACATCTACTTTCTTGGAAGAAGGAGCTACTGTTAGCCAAGTTGTGTCTGCAAATTAGCATGATTCCACTATGCTGCAGCTCTTCAGTGAACAGATCGACAGGACAGGGAGTCGTACTTACCATATTTTTTAGTTCTGTTTTGCAAAGTACTTTGATGACCTCTGTGTCCATTTTCTTTCTATTCTGTAATATTAAAGAATCTTCTTTAATCTGTATGAATGATTACTCTCACAAACTGAAATTTTAAGACTGTGCTTAAGCAGAGTATCACCAAAAGATACCTGGATCTGATGAAGGAAATACCCTCAGTGTATGAAGCCAAACAAGCCCCATACAACTGGTGGTGGGCTGAAATAACTTCTGCCCTAGGGGTTGCTGAGGAAAAAGTGCACGTCGCTTCTTGAAAAGCACTGTACTGGGTTTGGTGGGGAGAGAGGTAATTTTCTTCACAGCAGCCCATTTGCTTCTGGTTTAGATGGTTGACCAAAACAGTGTCTTAGCTATTTCTGAATAGTGTTTACACAGTGCCAAGGCCCTCCTTGCTCACTCTGCCATCCCACTGAACAGGCAGGGGGTGAACAAGAGGTTGGGAGGGGACACAGCCCTGGGACAGTTGACTCCAGCTCACCAAAGGGACGTCCCAGACCATACAAGATGACGCTCAACAGCAAAACCAGGGGGAATTTTTCCACAATATTTGCTTCTTGATGACTGTCTGGGCATTGGTCTGCTGGCAGTGTGATCTGCTTTTGAGTCGTGGTGAGTGATACCGCTTGGGGTTTTTCTTTGGTTCCCCCCTGCTCCCCCTTCACTTACTAAACTGTCTTTATCTTGATCTATGAGGTCTCTTTTCCTCACTTTTGCCCTTCTGATTGTCTCCTCCACTCCACTGCGGGAAGTGAGCAAGTGACTGGGTCAGGGCTTACCTGCCAGCTGGGGTCAACCCACCACAGACATCATTCTCTGTCTGTCTGCTGTCTGTCTGCTGTCCGTCCATCTCTCAGAAATCCTTCAGTTTTGAAACCTGACACCGTTCAGAGAATACCCACAAGCACAGAATGGAAACAGGTGAATATGGCTGGGGTACGTTACATTAGATGAAACAATGAGGATGAAAGAACAGCGATTTGTCGCCTCTGAGTTTGCAGACCACACACCTGAGTATGCAGATACTCGTCCCTAAAGCTTGCGGTTTCATTTTGTGTCTGAGTTTAGGTATACCTACCTGGAAAAAGAAAATCTAGTCACTATTTTTAGTGAAAAGAATGCAAGTGTAACAAGGTCATTTAGAGGGAGCCATAGTAAACTTTTCGCTTACAGTGTGGAAGAACTGTAAACTCTGCAGAGACCAGTCAACAACGTCTGCAGAGACTTACTGAGCATCATAGCTGCAGCAATGCTGGTGAATGGAATTTTTATAAGATATCCTGTGGCTGTTTTCCAGGTTGGACAGGCATTATGCTTTGAAAAATTACCCATATCTCAGTGAAGGACAGCCAGAGCTATTCTATACTTACCAGTATTGGCTTGTGGAATTGAAAATGATGAAGTGCTCGAATTTGGTTCCATTCATTCTTAACCGTACTTAATAGTGCTTTTAATCAAAGAGACTTGTTGTAAAAACTATGTAAATTCAAGACAGAAAAAAATCTTTAGAGAGTAGGAAAATTATTTACTAAAGACAATTCTGGGCATAGTGCCATAAGCTATTAAACTAATCAATATTGTTTTTGGGGAAGTAACTGGGGATATAATTTTCTCATCCATACAAATTTTGGGAAGCCTGCCATCTTGATGACAGTAGAAAACATGGAATTATGTAAGTACTAGAACTCTCCAGGTCTCCAGTCTGATGTCAATGAAGCTAGTCCGACTTTTACACTTCAAAAATTATATTAGAATTTGACCTGATTTTATAAGAAGTACATGCAGAGATAATATTTAATTTTCAGAGATACCAAATACTTCAGACTGTAGAGTTAAATCATCTTCCCCAGACTGAGGGACTCTTGTTCACTGTACAGCCAACCAAGATTTTAAAAAGAGCCTCTAGCTCCACGTGGGAAGCATTAAATACCACCAAATCATAACAAGATTTCAAAATGCAAAATATTCAACTTCCTTCCACTTCATGTTTGGTTTTTCACAACCACATAGCTTGTAGGGAGACTAAAATAAAAGAACTCATTTTAGAGCAGTGTCCTAATTTACAGTGAAGTAATTCAGCACTTCAACCCCAGGTTTCCACATAAGAGTGATTGATACTGAGTTTCCAAACTACTGACTTTTCCAATGCCAATAATATTTCCCAATGACTGAATATGCTACGAATGAATATCTTCCTTTGCATGGCTCTGTACAAACAGTTAAGGAAATGAAGAAAAAGTGAGAATAACAACACATATCTTTGTGTACTGGTCCACACAAATCGCCCTGAATTTACTAAGCCAAACTAAACAAAACCAGACTTTGATTTAGCTTTTATTTTCACCACAGATCAGATTCACAGGGAAGGCTTTGAAGGAAGGTAACCAGGTAGTTCTGCCTATTGTCCGGGCACAGTGTGGGCCAGCTGCTCCCTGGCATCCCAGGGAATCAGGAGCCGCAGGGGGCTTCCTGGGCCAACAGGGCAGGGCCTCACCAGCCAGGGCCTGTCCCACCAGCCCAGACAGGGAGCGAGGAAGTTTGCAGGACAGCCCCAGCCCTAAGCATCAGGCAGGTCCCTGGGAAAGGGACGAGGCCAGGATGGGCCATCAGCTCTCAGGTGGGGGCCAGGACCAGGCCCGGTCAAGGCAACCAGGGTCAGATGCAGCCTCAGGGTGGTGACAGCGTCAGGCTGAAGCCAGGCCAGGAAATCAGTCTATGGATCAGAGCCCGGATCAACAGCATTCATGGCCAGACACATATACAGCTGTGATGCAGCAGGAGCAGTAAGTAGCTCAGGTGATAAACTGGCAGAGCCTCAGCTTCAAATCAAGCGAAGGGGGCTCGGTCCTGGCTGAGGCCTTCCCAGAGCGCTGCCTGGAAGCCTCCCACCAAGGGCACTGGGGCACAGGGGCCATGCTCAGCTGCACCAACTGTAAATTGGCCCTTAGCCCTGGGAGCCAGACCTCCTGCAGGGGAGATGCTCTCAGGGCTCTAACACTTATGTTTGAAGACCTCTGCACACACATAATGCTGGGGCATGGTACAAAGTGTTCAGCTGCTTGTGTGAAAATTTAACAGAAGGACTGGCATTATTGGCGGCGGTCTGTGTTTCAGTGGTGGAAATGAGCAGCATTGAGAGTCATCCTTCTGCTACTCAAAAGGCAAACAGTCCTTTAGTCTGGTGAAGCAGGAAGAACCAGCAGGGAGCTGGGAACTGAGCTTTCCTCAGCATTTTGAATGCATGAGAGTGGAGTAAAGTGTATTTGTAAAATGTGTTTGTGAAAGCCATAAAAGAGGAGGCTGCAGTGGGTAACACAGAAGATGAAGAATGCCTGGGTGGGTGGTGCAGAAGTGGGAAAGACTTTGTCTTACAGATATTATGAAACAAGACCTATTAAATCTTTAGGTTGGACCCGACTGAACAGTATGACGAAGGGCCCAGTCGTGGCTAATTACAGAGAAGCTGCTGAACCAAGTGACAGACAGTGACGAGGTTGGTGGTGTTTTTCTTTGCTGCTGAAGAAAGGCTCATAAGCGATTATGAAAAGCTACAAAACATTATATGGTTTGCTATGAAACACTGGATGAGTGCGTACTTTTAAAACAATGATTGCAAATGGTCATACCGTTAACAGAATTTAATACCACTTAGATGCAGGCTGGCATTTTACTTCTGTCTGTATATGCAAAGACAACTTATTTCCAGACATCACTGGTTTAAATTCAAAGAATGCGACAGAAAACAACAGTCTGAGATCAATGGCTGTCATCCTGTGGAAAGTGATACATAGGTTTCCCTTCCAAGACACTGTTTCTAAACAATGTTTTAATGTGTCTATGGAAAATAGATCCAACTCATAGCTAATCCGAGAGTGCAATTGACTCCTACACAAGGGACTGACATTAATTTTTTGGTGTTTATAAACTTAGATGTTGTCTCTGATATACTGCAGTGCTAAGAAGAAATCAGATGCATTAACTGCTTGAGACACATGCAAATGACAAATTTCTTGTTACAATATGGTACCAAACAAACATATTTTAACTAAGACTCCATAGTAGTTCATTCTCTAAAGTAAATTGATTTTAGCAATAAAGCTACAAACATTTCCATACGCATAGATCGTCATTTATGGTAGGCAAGTTTAAAAAGTGCTGTTCAGTCAGAACATTACCATGTACTTCAGTTTGCATTAGAATAGATAAGTACAACGGATTTAAGATGATGATGAATTAAGTTTGTGTGTTTATCGCAAGCCTGTCTGTCAGAACCAGCCATGTACAACTGATGCTGAAGGAAACAAATGAACTGACAAAATGGAAAGAATTTGGAGGAACTGTTGCAACAGTGTCTAGTTCTGTTAAAATACATTAGTTAAGGGAGGCTGACGTTTGGAATTAGAGCTTTTTGTTTAGTGACCATGAATTCAAACACTTGGATTATTTCTTTTGTGGGGTTATAGTTTCAGAATGCCTTGGTTAAATCATTGGTTTTAAAAGAACTTACTTAGCTTCATTAAATGCTGACCGCGTCTACATTGCATTTCTGAGATACAGTGTTGACCTTTTAACTTTCTCTCTGGCTTCACTCAGACATATAGCCAAAGGCTATGTCAGGAATTTGAGTCTTACTGAGGCCCTTGATATTAGGTGGATTTCGCTGCACAGCTATAAATCAGAGTGATAGTTGCTTCACTCATCTTTTCTTATCATATACAGATCTTGGCTAATTGTTTAATCTCAGTGGTTGTCTCTTGTTGACTTCAAAGGCACATTGCTGAATTACAATAGTATTGCTAGTGGGGCTGTTCACTGCACAAAATAACTTGTCATGGTTTGGCTGTGTCATTTACAGTTTGAATGCTTGATGCTTCATTGAACATTACAAAAGACACAAACTACAACGGTTCTGCCACAATACCATTCCTTATTATCTGTATCCCCTTCCATATTTGTTATCACTAAATAAATTTACTGTCTATGTGATCATCTTATTAGCATTCAGCAAGTCCTCATGGATATCTTCTGCCTGAAGTAATGACCTGAGCATTGTTACAACAATTGAAAAAGAAACACAGAAAAATAGAGATAAGCAGCAGTTTTAGACAAATTCATCAGAGGTTGGTGTAGTTTAAAGTTATGAACAATTTACAGAAGCTAAATGTCAGGACTTCCGTTGTATAATTAGTAATATTTTCATTCTGAAGGGAAAAAAGTTATAAATCAAAGCATATAGTTTCAAATATGTGCATTGAATTAGTAAGATGAGCCAAAGGGGCTCTCTGAGGCAGCTGAAAAGCTATCTGCATATATTATGTTTCTGCCGCACAAAGTTCTTTTACTGTGTGAGTCATCAGCCACTGGGAGGTCTTAAGATCTCTAGCAGGATTTTTCTTGAAAGAGTGAGTTGGAGAATTAGAGAAACATAAAATCTAATTAAATGTAGTTGATGCTATACTTAAGCGTGTTCCAGCATTCAACTAGACTTTATTGGATTGAAGATACTGTTATCTCAGAGATACGACATTTTCTCCACCACATGATGCAGAGAGATTTATGTTCATTTTAAGTAAGTTAGCCTGTTATTTGGAAAGCAGTTGCAAGTCCTCCATTGTAAGGAAAATTTTCCACATCTTAATTAACCTTGTGATTTGTTTTCTGTAAATCTTCTGTAATTTATTTCCTACTCTTCTTGAGGCTTAGGCATTAGAACTGGACGCATGACTCAAGTGACATTAGCATGGATACAAAAAGTAGCAATGTTTTAACCTACGCAATCTTGAGTTACAAGCTGTACACGCATCATTTTCTTATTGCTCTTTGTCACAGCTTCACAAAGACTGTACTCATATTGACCTGACTATACAGTGCAGGACATAGTCTTTTTAAGACATAACACATAGTCTCCTGTCCCATAAGTAAAACATCCCATATTCTCTTGGTGAGTATGGGCTGTTTATTTGGTCGCTTACTTTTTTTTTCCCCACTCATGGTCAGTTTACTCAGTAACCTGGTTTGACTTTTGTCAGTAATCTGTCTTTTAATTACTTTCTAGCTCTCCAATCTCACTTGTAAATCTTTTTAGTGAATTTATATCTTTTCTTAGGTTCAGAGTTTATACTTCAGAGTGAGGGACAAAAATTTGAAGAAATTAATTATCAATGTAACTGCTTTATCCTGACTTAAATGTAAAGATCCTATACATGTAAAGTCTTTTTTAATAAAAATGTCACAAAGCAATCTACTAAATCAACATTTCCTTTTTTTTTAGGGACGTGTATTTGTGCTCCAAATTGTAATGCCATTAAACGATCAAGTTAATGAAAATATCCATTGTCTTTACCCATGCTGCTTAGCATTAATAACATTGTCATCTTTGATTCCTCACTAATAGAGTCCTTTCCAGCCATTCCAGTCTCTTGGCCAAGGCTGATGTCAGACTGATAGGCTCTAATAGATGTTTTTAATGTTGTCATAGCATAAATTTTCTTCCATTATCTAGAATTTTGCCAGTGTTCCAGAAGTTACCAAACATCAGCATTAATGATTCAGAGCACTCACAGTATCACAGAATCATTGAGGTTGGTAGGGACTTCTGGAGGTCATCTTCAACTCTCATGCTCAGGCAGGACCACCTAGAGGAGGCTTCTGAATATCTCCAAGGATGGAGACTCTACTACATCTCTGGGCATCCTGTGGCAGTGTTGTCACTTTCATAGTAAAAAACTGTTTCCTGATGTTCAGATGGAACCTCCTGTGTTTCAGTTTGTGCCCATTGCCTCTGGTCCTGTCACTGGACATGCCTGAGAAGAATCTGGCTCCACCTTCTTTACACTGTCCCTTCAGATATTTGTACATGTTGCTGAGCTCCCCGCTGAGCCTTCTCTTCTCCAGGCTTAAACGTCCCAGCTCTCTCAGCCTTTCATCAGGAGAGATGCTCCAGTCCCTTAACCATCTTCATGGCCCTTTGCTTGACTTTCTCCAGTAGCTCCATATCTCTCTTGTACTGGGGAGTCCCAAACTGGACACAGTACTGCAGATGCGGCCTCACCAGTGCAGAGTATAGAGGAAGGATCACCTCCCCTGACCTGCTGCTCACCTTCTAATTCAGCCCAGGACACTGTTGGCCTTCTTTGCCACAAAGGCACATTGCTGGCTTGTGTTCAACCTGGTGTTCACCAGGACTTGCAGCTTCCCTACTGTAAAGCAGCTTCCCTCTACTAACCTCCAAAGAACTCACAGAATTCCTAGCCAGGTCATTAGCCAGATATAGGAAAACCCCCTAACTTTAGTACCTAGTATTGACTATTTTTCTGAATTACTTATTGATGTAATTTAAAGTATTTAGTTATCATTGAAAAGATACTTATATTTAAGTACAAGAGATTTGAATATACTTAATAATAGCAATAACTAAAATATATTGTGTCCATAAACGATTTGAATCTTTCCTAGGTGGAGACACCTGAAGAATAGTAATGAGAAACTGCTTCTTTACTAAGAGACTTTTTCATTATGAAATCTCACAACGATCACTTGTCTCCTGGTTCTAGGAAACATCTATGTGCTTCCGGTAAATGAAATAGGTGACATGATCTTGAACATCATCAATAAGCAAATGTTTCACTGCTATGCTTCCTGTTTTAAACTACGTATATACACACTACCATTACTGGGATGGCACTGTGCTTGAAAAAGGTCCATGTTTTAGGATAAATACCTTATTGCAAATCTAAGCAAAACAGAGATGATGATGAAGCTTGTACGAATCCATTCTGGAGAAGCCGCAATGTAGCCTGCTTTGGTTAAGTGTTTACACCTACACTTGAACAGTTTATCTTTGACTTACGAGAGTTCCTGTAAGCATCCAGAACCCTCAGCAGTGGTGAGTAGCACTTCCTGAGCATTCAGGTGGACTAGGAGACTTTTCTGAAGTAATAACCTGGCTTCAGTTATTCATATCTTTGTTACATCTTCTGAGGTATAACAACACATAATAAATGAGCAAGAAACCTGAAGTACTCAGGAAAATCCACCTGTTGCAGCAGGGTGCATTGTTTCTCTTCAGCAACACAGCTTACAGCAAACTCTTCAGACCTCTTGTTCATTGCATAGACTTATCTCCAAGGGGAAAAACCGGACCAAGGCCAGATTCTTATCTCCGAGTGCTTGCTAACTAGGGCCCAGGAAATCTGAGAGATCAACTAACAATGATGAAAAACAAGACTAAGAATTTTACTCTTCTGATGCAATGAAGCCGTCTTCAAAAAAGTTAAAGCTTATTCTTCTGCTGTGTGAGGAGTGATCTCCCCATTGTTTTTAAAAGGACTCTGTAGTAAACCTAGCAAGTCTAAGAGGAGTAGCAGCTAATAACTAACTGCTGGAACTGCCATGTCTCACATGGCCTGAGTTTTCAGCTTTCACTCATATAACTCTATCAATCAGCTTTACTGGGAACTTCCACTTGTGTGAAAGGACAATTAGGTGCATTGTTATTCAAATCTCTTTCAAACCTTGTAATTATCAAAGGGACAATTGTGACTTTCCATTTAAGAGTAATTGCTACAACAGATTCAATTATGTTTTGGAAGGCAGAACTTGTCTTACAAAAATCCTGAGTTTGCCCTCTAGCTTCATTTTCATGTCACTAGCAAGAATTAAAACAATGCTATGTACCTCCGTGCAGTGTTACATTTAACACCCAGATAGTGTCAAATCCAAACAGTCATTTTAATTTGTTTGATTATAGTCATGTACAATCTCATTTGTTGTTTATCTTATTTTGGCTGAACATATCCATATTTATTTATTGTGCCTAGAGATTTTAGTTTAAGCCATGACATTGTTGCGTTGTGTGCTGTACAAACATACGATAAAAGCCCTTGTCTTGCAGGGACTGCTATCTAACTACATACAACAGGCAAATTGTTTGTAAGGGAATGAAAGGCGTGTGGTGTGGACTGTCCAAAGTCATACAGAAAATTTATGCACGAGCTTGAAACAGAATTCAAGTTTGCAATGTCCCTGTTTTGTTCTCTATCTTCTGGGTCCATATGCCTCTCAAAATAGGTTAAAAACTGGGATCTCACTGGATGTTGCTTTGTATCAAAGGCATGAGTTTTACAGAATTCCATTTGCCTAGCAGAGGCAGAGTGTTTTTTCTTTTGACTTAATAGACGAAATGGACAGGAAGTCTTCAGTAAGATCAGGATCTTTTTTAAGTCTCATATCCAAATTAACCAGTAGAATCATGGTTGCTTAGGATGTTATTGTTTTGTGTTGCCTTGTAAAGTGGTTTTATTCCTTATATGATTAGTTGTGACACCTTCATTATCCCTTTGATGGAACATGTTTTGACTGAGCACAATTTTTGAAGACAATCTTCTAGATTCATAAACAGTGTGACTTACATTAACCTCTCCCAGTATGTACATCTATTAATTTTTGTCAAATACAATATTCTGAAAGCTACACGGACCGATTCTTCATCCTTTCAGTTCTGAAATAAAAGAAACCCAATTTAAGTATGTCACTTATTCTGCTAATGGAAGAATAGTATAAACAAATCTAATAAGTTGCTTGTTCGTTTGCAAGATGTCAAGATATAATGGTCAGATTTTTACCACCTGGTGCTGATAAACCATTTTATATTCATTACTCACACAACATCACTCACTGATAGGAAACCCATGATCTCTTTATTTCATAATGTTGTTCCTTTTGCTATGCACCCAGTTAAAATATATCTTCACATTCCTTTGATTTAAAATTCTTTATAATCATTATATCAAGTCTCCTGTCAAATGAGGCAAAGTTCTAGGCAAATATTGCACCTCATCGCAGTAGATTTACTTCAACCGTGTGTTCTCATAAATGAAAAAAATACAGGTCCTTCTAGAATCAAAGTCCCTGTGTTAATCTGGAAAATCATTATTGAAAGAAATGCATTTGTGTTCGCTCAAAGCTCATACTAGTTATTTTTAACCTGTCGTCAGGCGCACAATAATATCTTTTGCTTTTAATGTCTGCATTAGCAACATGGAACTTGCCATAATTATTTCAACTAATTCATTGCTGAGACTGAAAAGCCTGTTTTCCTGAGTTAAATTCTAATCTGCCTTATGTATTTGCCTTTTCTTTGCGGGGGAACGTACAGAAGTATGAAAATAAATGGTTTTCCCTGACTTTGGCATTGCAGTCATTTTTACACATTGGTCTGTTAAATAGTACAGGAACTACTCAAACAAAATTCCATTGTCTTCAGTATGACTAACATGCATAATCCTAAGCCTGAGCATAATGTTTACAGTATCTAGGCCACAAGTTTCAGAGCTGCTGTTGATGGAGGAGAAATGGAGTCATGTGGGCAATCACTCATTTTCTTTTTTTTTTTCCTCAGTTCTTTGAGTGCTTTGACTAATTTGGCTTCTCATTTAAAAAGTAGAGATCATACATCTGGAAAGTACTTGCATATGGTACCTGCTTTTGACGTATGATTCAAACCTATTGACTTCAGTTGTTCCACTAGAATTAAAAAGCAGACTCTAACGTCTGGCATAGTCTCTGGTCTAATCTTGTTTACTTGTGTAAAGTCATGTTTCTTTAAACACAGTGGGCAACTGCTTTATTTCAAAATCTGCATATCTACTGTACTCTGAACTCTGCAAGTTGTGTCTATGCTCTCAATTACTTATGCTTGCAATTGCTGCTGCTGGCTTTTTCCTTCAAGCAACCTGCACAGGCTGCAATGAGTGACCCAGAATCCTTGTATTTGCACTCACTACATCCACTAGCAACATAGCTGGTTCTTCTCGGCACTGGTTATGCAGCCCAGTGTATTTGGGCTGTAGCTCCCGTTAGTTGTTCTTACTGCAGAATGGGACCGGATTGCTCCAGCTGAGCCAGAAAATTCTCATGGCATCTACTGGCCTCAGTGAGGCTTGTAATTCACTTTGGATCCCAAACCATACCCGTCTTCCTCCCCACTCTTACTAGAATTATCCAGGATAACTTATATAAATCAACTGCTTGTGCTTAATGAAAACCTAGCTGTTAATTGGATTCTGTTTGTGGCTGAACACAACACTCAGTTTCACTATGTTCTGTATTCCCTATATGTAGCATAAAGATATATCATATACTCTTTCTCTTTCGGGGACTGTTACGAGAGCTATTTAGCCTGTTTAACCAATTCTTCCTAGTGGATTTCATTGAGAATCTACCAATATTTGGAGAACTAGCAATATCAATGCTGGTAGTAAAGAAAGATGTGCACTGGCTTCCTTTAAGTGTAGAAGGAAGTAATGTGTGCATGTCCCGCTAACCTCACACTATTCTTGATGAGGAGAAGATATCGGTCCTGGGGTTTGTCCCAACAGCTTATATATGAAAAAAACTCTAGGATAAAATGTATGAACAGACTTTAGAGAATGGACTCGAGCTCAGGTCTCCCTCCTGTGATAAATTCTTCTAATCCTAAAGCATTGATCACCTAAGCACTCCTGAAGCAATCCTAAAACAACGCCATATCCACTGTGTTTTCCAATTGGTTCTTGAATTAGTTTTAAAAAACAGAGCAGTTTTGCTGGTGGGTCTTGGTGCTCTCCACTGCAGAAATCCACATAGATTTATGGCTGGTGTACTCATAGGAGAAGATCTGCCAGAGAGCCAGAAAAACATTTAGCTCCTGCTACTAAGGACTATAAAATCTGACTTATTTTGCTGCTGTGTTTAGAAGATCCATTTCTGCACAAATGATCTGACAATACTTAAGTCTGGAAGCAAGATGATGGCTTCACAGTCGTGTGCTTGGAGGCACTGTCATGTACCTTAGATTCAGGTACCCAAATAATGTAGAAATAACTTTTTCATGGCCTGAAGCCTCAGGCTTTAAGACTGCAAATACCAGTTCACCCAGAGGTAGTATTTCTACATGATACCGCCTTGAACTGCCCTGTAGACAGTGTAAGTACATCCTAGTTAGATGCTGTAGTATTCAGGATGACAGCACTTAAGTCTGATGACAGCACTTTGTTCTACCTTGAATTTTGACTGTCAGACAACTTAAAGAGCACATGCTTCTTATGGCATGATCTGAAAAAGGTATTAAAGGCTAAATGTAATTTGAAAGGATGGTGGTTCTCCAGCAGTAGTAATTCTGTGTCTACAAAGGACAGGTATAGCGAATAGTAGGTTATGTCTAAGTATAAGAGTTGAGGGTTAGAACAGCAGGCACTGAAGAATTTATGATTATGACCGAACACTGGAAGACATAAAAATGCTGAAGCCAGCAAGACAATTGCTTTCTGATTCATTCTGAGGATAAGGTTAAGGCTAGTCAGTAAATCCAGCAAGATACATAGGGAAACAATGAGGAATGGTGCTGCAACTGCTGTAACCTAGATGGCTAAGTTTAGGGTCAGTGACAGAATGGGTAAATTTGCTACAAATAGCATGGTAAGGTGCAACCCACATCTATGTTTAGAGTTGGGTCTCATGTTAGATTTCAGTTACGGATGGAAGTAGGAATGAATTAAGTTTTAGGTTGACTGACAGGTCATACAAAATACCCATCAGTAGGATAAGGACTACTAAAACTCAGCCAACAGTTTTTATGTTTAGTTGTAGAGTCAATATATATATTACTGGACCAGCATACGGACTTAGTTGCAGTGTAGGGTCTGAGTTGGTATTCACAACAACAGGGACCAAAAGGATTGCTCTTCTGACAGATTCTGCAAAACACCCAAGTGCTGTGATGAGGGTGAGTAGGTTGTAGAATAAGTAAATACTGGTCCTCTCTATGGGATCATGAGTATACGCATCCATGAAAACCGAAGCCTAAGTTAACTCAGCCCTAACTTTAAAAAATCGTGAGTCACAAGTACTTCTGCAGTCTACATCTTGCCTCACAAGTACTGCAATGTGCAACAACAGTTTTGCCCCTCACTGCCTAGTACCCTGTATCTGCTCCAGAAATATCCATGAAAAGTTGCCCAAGTGGGTATCAGCCCTCATCTTTGTTGTCTTTGTTCACCTAATTATAAACTGAATCTTTTATCATCTTTCTACTAATCCCAAACCTAGTCTAAAATCAACTTGAATGGCAGCTCAGCAGTACTTCAGAAATAGCAACAAGTTATTTGGCCATACAGTTTGCAGTGCACACCTGAGCCATTCTTAGGATGAGGACTGCAGGTGGGGTTAGGTATGGCAAAAAGGACTAAACCCTGTGTTTTTTCAGGGCATCCTATGAAGTGAAGACTAGCTATAAATTACTGCTGCTAGCATATGATGATGGTAGTACCATTCCGCATGTTAGCCTTTTCTGTTGCAGGAGCCAAATTCAAATCCTAACATTGTCCACTAAGAGGTTTAGATTTGGGAACTAACCTTAAATCATTTGATAACAGACACTATCCCGCTATCATAGGCCTTTCAGGAACTAGAACTAAAGCAAGCTCTTTGTCCTGTTCTGTTTTGAATCCTTATGTTAACCTTATTGGTTGCACTCCTATTCCTAGGTGTGGATTTAGCCAAAATGCAGTGAAGTGTAACAGCCTACAGCTAATCAGAAGCTATTTGTTCATGTCACATTATTTTTCCTCCTGGTCCTGAAGGCCAGCAATAAACCAAACTCCCAATTCTGTGTAGTTTTGAACCTTGGCACCAGTGCAATTGCTGATTTTAAACAGCACGTCAAAGTCGTTACCAGCCAGCATCCTAGACTGTGAATCTCACATAATTCAGCAATTCAATTTATGAATAGGTGTGATAGTACTGTAAAGGTAGCACAAACTGTGTTAGGTTCTGATGAGATATGCCTAGACACAGGAATCAGAAAACCCTGAATGACATCCTTCATAATTTATTTAAAATGGGAAGCCATAAAGCAATAGAGATCTTGGTTCAACTATTCAACTGTCTATTTCACTGGATAGTATGTCTAAAAAGTGAAAAAACATCCATTTTTGTAATAATGTTAAAAATTTTTACATAGTTTATTTTCTTGGGGGTTTTTTGTAGATATGAGAGAACTTCATATACGCAGGAAAACTACACAATAAGCAATAACTTCTTAAGAATGGAGTAACTGACAGTAATTTGTAGATTTGTTTCACACCTGGTCAAACCTAAGTATTTCCTTCATTCTGTGTACCCAGGTACTGTTTTTTGCGTCCAAATTCACTGCTGATGTAATAGAACTGGAAGTAATTCTAAAAGATTAGCTGTCTCATTTACTGTAACTGACTCCGTTAAAAAAGGAAGCTGCCACAAAACCGACTGCCCATGTTGAAACTCATGAGAACACAGGACATGACAGCTGAAAAAACTATAATGAAAAGGGTGCAATAAAGGAGATAAGTCTGGGCCATATGTATTATGAATTCATTGCAAAGGAAGAAGGCATAAAAGCTAAAATGTGAAAATACTAAGTATTTAATTAGTGCAAACTCCCATAATCCCCAGCAAATCTACTTATATTCAACTGATTAAATATTTAAACGAAACCAATTCAAAATCTTGCTTAATATTACAGAAAAGCGATGCAACCTGTTTATTTATGTCAGAACAAATCTAGTAAACAAAATGCAGGTTACAGACAGCTGGGAGTTCACATTTCTTTTGCGGTTTGTAATTCGTTTTATTTAGTTTTTTATTGGTCAACAGGGTATTTTCCAAGCACTAGACTATTCAGTTGTTGAGCCTTATCTCCTATAATGTTTCTCGTGCGTGCTCCAGCTCGGCAAGCTTGGGGAATCTAGGCCAGACATGAAATAGTGTTTTTATTTGCATTTAAATCAAATGAAAATCTGTAAAAGTTTTGCTTTTTTTTTATACTCTATTGATAGTCGGTCTATACAGTTATAAAAAATTCCACAGACTCCAAGTGTAAGTCCAGTATTTGCTGTTGTACGACTGAAGTCTCATTTCTTACATGAAGTACATAGGTAGCACAATTTTTCATGTAAGTACACATAAAACAGCGTAGTTAGGGAACCAGTAGGAGTCAGGACACTGTGGTATCCCTTTTGTGTCAGGAGGAATAGTTAGCCTGAACAAAGCACCTCCATGATGGAGTGTTACTGCTTTTGGAATATAAAACCTTAATCACCACTTCAGAAGTAAGAGTATATGGCACCACTGTTTGTTCTGCTGTTTCTAAAATTGTCTGATCAGTGCTCTTATGAATCAAAAGAGTAAATCAAACTAGGAATTTTTAATAATGTGTCTCTGACATTGCGTACATCCACGGTATGCTTGCATCTCTAATGCTGTAAGGCATTCCCCTCTTTCCCCTACCTCAGAAAGGATGCAATGGCAGACATCTGAAGAAGGGCAGGAAAGAACAACATATGGAAGAGCTACATGTTGGAAACGACTAAATAATACAACTGTAAAATCATGAGCAGCCTGTAAACTTTATGTAAGTACATATCACTTGTGTACAAAAACTAAGGTCATGAAAAGAAACATACACGAATCTGTTTCCAAACACAAAAGGTGAATTTTTGTGCAGTGGGTATCTGAGATGTTGAGTTAGAGGTTATTTTGGTGCCAAAACTCTATGTGGATTTATAGGAGCATTGGTCAAGTTCATGGATGACAAATCAATTAATCGTCACTACCAACAGAAATGTAGTCCCTAAGCTGAAAGTCTCTGGAGGGTGGAGAAGCGCTGTTGAGAAGTAGCATATTGGATCGCCTTGTTCTGCTGCTGATTCTGAGACACCCACTCTTGGCCTCTGTTGGAGTTAGTCCTGGGTTTGGTCTGACTTTATGTAGTTATGCTATTCACACTATACCAACTCAGAAAAGATCTACTAGCAGTACTCTAATCTAAGTAATATTTGTTAGCAAGTCCATGGAACTCTTGAATTTGTGACTTTTTTGAATGCAATTAGAAAACCCCACAGTGGTTCACTGGACCAAATACACTATGCTGCCCCAGGACTCTATTAATGGAATGTTAATGGCTTTCGCTTTCTGAGGAAAATGCATGGAAACAGTGAGGCTACTCTACAGAAATATGCCTCAACTACCTGAACTAATTTGAAGGTATCATAAGCTTGTGGCAGATGGTGAGTTAGGGAGAAGACATGTTCTTCTTTATTTTTGTTCACTGGTAGGCTTTTATGTAGCTCTGTCGATTTAGTAACAGTGTGACTCATAGGAAAAATTAATGAACATAACCTGTCAACAACCTTCTGAGGCAAGTGACTGCTACCATGTGATAACTGCAGATCTCTGAATTGCAGCTCTACCCTCTGTCGCCTCCTGCTACAGGCATAGATCGGTTCACAACTAGAAGCATCGATTCACTTTCACATTCACAGAGAGAAGGGTGCAAGTCATAGTGCTTTGTTTGTGGACCTTGCAGGTGAGGTTGGCCTCCGTCAGCTGCACAAATCTGGAACTGCAAAAAATGATCCCAGCTTCCAGGTGGTCTGTGCTGTTGAGCAATTCAGATGCTGCTCCTTTACACTTACGACCTGGCACAGAAAGTTGCAAGGCAGAGGGCTATAGTCAGAGAATTTAATTTTTTTAATTGTTTATAGTTTTTGTCACTTTTGTCCTCTTACTGACTTTTATTTGGTATTTCTCTCAGGGCCCTTTACCATGGGAAGCTGGTAATTTTAAATCCTCTTACTCAGAATCAGCCCAAGTCTACGGGCCTACATGGTGGAGAAGAGAGTCTATAATGGCAGACCTCTAACTCCAAGGTGCCTCACCGCTGCATTTCAATGTAAAACCGGAGGGGTCGGGCGGTGCCGGCTAAGCGCTGCCTCCCTTCCTCCCTTGCCCTCGGCGGAAGGACGCAGCGCCTGATGCTATCATGTGTCCAGTGTGAGGTGGTGGCTGCTCATGCCTCCCCCAAGCCCCTCGCACCCAGTGGCCAACGGCTAGATACTAACGGCCAACAGCCGTCAGGCCTCCGGATCTCAGCATCCCCACCACGTCCCCCTCCACTGGCACTGAGGAGAGAGCAGCAGCCGCAGGTGCCACAGCCCTGCTTTCTCTTTTGTGTTCATCCTTTGCTTTCTAGTCACTCGCTCGCTCGTACTGCTTATTTGTTTGGGGTTAAAGGACTGACGAAATGAGGGCTGAGGAGGTGGATGAACTCTACAGAAGTGTTTCCCCTAGCACGGGGCAGGGCATGAGGTAAATAGGCAACCTAAGGATGGTTCAGCCACCTTTCACTGTTAAGGCACATGGGAGCCATTGCAAGGAGCAAGATGCAGGCGTGATCCGAATGCAGTGGTGGAAAGGAGGGCTGTGCGGCTACCTGGCCTCTGCTCATACTGCCCGGGAGACCGTGTGTGCCAAGTGGGTGTGTTTGGCGGAGGATGCAGTTGCCTTTGCACTTCCTACTGAGTATCTGCCTCATTAGAAGCCTTCTATATGGTAACCATAAATGTAGGTGATGTGTTAATGTCTGCCTAGTCCAGAGGGGAGGTTTTATGAGTGGATACAGAAATGTTCATGAAGGTGAAATCTCAGTTCAGAGTTTTATTTTGGCTTCCAGTGAACTGTGTAGGGAAGGGAAAGCACACATTAAAAATATTGACAAATCTCGGTTAAAAATATAAGAGACTAATACATTTGACACAAATTGCTTTGGGAAAGCAGAATGTCAGTAGATTTTAAACAAATCGCTACAAACTTATTTTAAATTAAATCGTCTTTCTCTAAAATAGCGTAACAATGTCCTTAGCACACAAAGCAAAACAAGAGTAATCATAAAGCCAATCTACAGCTTTTGGATGAACAGGAAGACTGTCAGGAGTATTGGAATACGTAAGTAGATTCTGATATAAGACCTCACCTTTTATTTAATGCTAAAATGTAAAAAAGAATGCCTGCCAATTACATTTTTTTGACAGGAAGGTTTCTTAAAAAACAGAAGAAAACCTAGAGCTGATTTAAATAGAATTATTATGTCATATATCAAAGCTTCCATACATACAGTGCCCCTAGAACCCAAACAGAGCATAAAAATTGCTGGTAAGTATGTACCTTTGAGTATTAAAGTATTTTTGGCCTATGTATCCAGACTGTGCACAAAGTACAAAATCAAACAACTAAATAAAACTTTAGAAGAATAAATGGTAAGATTAGAAATGATTGATATGAAAATGTAGACTTTGACCTGATTGTTTATGCTGGACAGGGTGGGAAAAGAAAATAATGTGTGTTTATACTAGGCATAAATTATAGTATGTAGAGTTATGGTTCACTGAGTGTACAAAAGCTGTTTTTTATTTACTCTTTTTTTTGTTCATATAAGCAAAGTATATATCAAGACTGACATAACGAAATCTAGAGAAGCATTCATTGAAGGGCCACTTCCCTTTTACCTAAAAAGAAAAAAGAATGAGAAGGAAAAATGGGAGCAGAGAGAGATGAAGATAGGCACTACAAGTAACTGTTGTCCTGCAAAAAGTATTTAAATACATTCCTAAATTAAGTTTGCTAAAATTTGAAGGGGACTTGTTCTTCAAGAATTTACCTGTCAGAAGTTACTTTCTGACATAAGTCCATGTTCATATTTGTTACAGAAAGAGGACCTGAATGTAGCAGAGAAATCATTACTGTGATTTTCCCCAACTCCTAAAAAAAGTTAATAATTAATAGTAATTAATAATTAGTAATTATTAATAATTAATAAGTGAGACTGTTGTTATATTAGTGTTCTCTTAAGACCTTTTCATCTTAGGTCAGCTAAATAATAAACTTTGCTGGTGTTTGGTAGAGCCAGGTCAAAAACTGAATGGGAATACATTGTTATTTTTCCACTGACCCTTCAGGTTTGACACCATCAGAAAGTGAAATACATCTGCAGGGCATCATAAAGGAGTTTTTCTTTTTGTTATCTATGCTGCACTTTTGTGTTAATATACCGCATCACTCTTAAGGGCTGTTTTTATGATTTGAAAGAGGCACAATCCATGGGCCTGGACGACTGGAACATCTATTGAATAAGGGTGTGGTCCCTTCCTGGCTGCGCATCTAGGCATTTTTTTAATGGCAATAAAAATGCATAAGGGAAAAAGAAGGAAATTGAATGTTCAGTTCTTTGAGCTTAATCTCATAAGGAATCTGTGGTTGTGACAGACAACATTAGCTGCAGCTTTCAGCAGAGTCGGGATACAGGAGGTGCTCTGGTTCTGCAGATGGGGCACATTGCCAGATTGCTAGAAGGACACTGTATGAGTACCAGACACTTGGAGAGCACATACTCCAAATGCAAATTTACCTGTCATGATCCCTTATTTTGATGTGTGAAATAATCTCTCAGCTTTTGTGTGAAATAATCTCTCAGCTTTTATATGTTTTTCTATTCTCTTTCTTCTCTCATTTCTCTTCTTTTGCCACCTATTTATGCCTTCTATTTTCTCTTCTATTTTCTGTCGTCTTTTTTCTCTGTGTGCCTGACTACCTATATCACCTTGTGCTCAGGATGTGAGGAATGAGAATGACTTCTGTTCAGCATTTACTCTCTTCTCTATTTTATCTTGGATAATCATCGCTATTGCTCGTGTTTAACGTAGACCCCCTTACATTAACTGGGGGGTTTCATTAGCTGTTGGAGCAGCTGTTCCCCCTGTAATGCCTTAAACTAAATCCCTTTCCTGGTTTACAAGAAGTCTTCATAATTGCTTCGACCACTTCTGATATGAGAATCATATAGATCTGCAAGAAAAGTGAAAACTTCTGTATTGTGTATGGACTTTAGAACTGGAATAATTTGAAAAACATATGCTTTGATAAGAGATAATTAAGAGGGAATACAAGTGGGACGTTGTGTATTTCCTGGGAGGTTATTCCAACTGTTAATAGTAATATAACCAAGAACTGGTGAAAAATACAAAAGCAGCAGACTGAAGTGGGGAGGACAGAAGACAAGATTAACTGGGAAGTGATTAATAAGATTTTTTGCTTAAGGAGAAAATAAGAGTAGGAATCATTTCCCCTGCTTTGTATGTCCAACATTTAGATGCCTAACTTGATCGTCTATAAATAAGCTTGATGCTCCAACAGGTAGACAGTTCTTTAATCATAGAATCATAGAATCATCTTGGTTGGAAAGGAACTTTCAGATCATGGAGTTCCAACTGTTAACCTAACACTGCTAAGTCCACCACTAAACCATGTCCCTGAGCACCATATCTACATGTTTTTTAAATATCTCTAGGGATAGCGACTCCACCACTTCCCTGAGCAGCCTGTTCCAAGGCTCATCAACCCTTTGGGTGGAGAAATTTTTCCTTACATCCAATCTAAACCTTCCCTGGCACAACTTGAGGCTGTTTCCTCTCCTATCACTTGTTACTTGGGGGAAGAGACTGAACCCCACCTCGCTACATCCTCCTTTCAGGTAGATGTAGAGAACATTAAGGTCTCCCCTCAGCCTCATTTTCTCCAGGCTGAACAACCCCAGTTCCCTCAGCCGCTCCTCACAAGGCTTGTGTTCTAGACCCTTCACCATCTTTGTTGCCCTTCTTTGGACATGCTCCAGCACCTCAATGTCTTCCTTGTAGTGAAGGGCCCAAAACTGAACACAGCATTCGAGGTGCAGCCTTACCAGTGCCGAGTACAGGGAGATGATCACTTCCCTAGTCCTGCTCATCACACTGTACAAGGCAGGGTGCTGTTTGCCTTTTTGACTGCTTGGGCACACTGCCAGCTTGTACTCAACCAGCTGTCGACCAACACCCCCAGGTCTTTTTCTGCCAGGCAGCTTCCCAGCCACTCTTCCCCAAGCCTGTAGCATTGCATGGGGTTGTTGTGACCCAATTGCACTGGCAGTCAGCCATGTTGAACCTCCACAACCGGCCTCATCCCATTGATCCAGCCTGTCCAGATCCCTCTGCATAGCCTTCCTACCCTCAAGCAGATCAACGTTCCTGCCCAACTTGGTGTCATTTGCAGACTTACTGGGGGTGCACTTGATCCCCTCATCCAGATCTCTGATAGAGATGTTAAAGACAACCGGCCCCAGTACTGAGCCCTGGGGAACCCCACTTGTGACCGGCCGCCAACTGGATTCACCAACTCCATTCACCACAACTCTTTGGGCCCGGCCATCCAGCCAGTTTTTAACCAGCAAAGCATACACCCACCCAAGCCATCAGTACCCAGTTTCTCCAGGAGAATGCTGTGGGAAACCGTGTCACAGGCTTTACTAAAGTCCAGGTAGACAACATCCATAGCCTTTCCATCATCCACTAGGTGAGTCACCTTGTCATAGGAGATCAGGTTAGTCAAGCAGGACCTACCTTTTATAAACCTATGCTGATGGTCCTGATCACCTGGTTGTCCTATACATGCCATGTGATAGCATTCAATCTAATCTGCTCCAAAACCTTCCCTGGCGCCGAGGTCAGAGTGACAGGAATGTAGTTCCCCGGATCCTCCTTCCAGCTATTGAAGATGAGTGTCACATTTTCTAACCTCCAGTCAACTAGGACCTCTCTGGTTAGCCAGGACTGCTGATAAATGATGGAAAGTGGCTTGGTGAGCACTTTTGCCAGCTCCCTCAGTACCCTTGGGCGGATCCCATCTGGCCCCATAGATGTATGTGTCTAAGTGGTGTAGCAGGTTGCTAATAATTTCTTCTTGGATTATGGGGGCATTGTTCTTCTCCCCTGTCTTCCAGCTCAGGGGGCTGGGTACCTGCAGACCAACTGGTCTTACTATTAAAGACTGAGGCAAAGAAGGCATTAAGTACTTCAACCTTTCCCTCATCCTTTGTCACTATGCTTCCCTCTGTATCCAATAAATGATAGAGATTCTCCTTAGCCCTCCTTTTGTTGATAATGTATTTATAGAAACATTATTTATCGTCTTTTATGGCAGTAGCCAGATTAAGTTCTAGTTGGGCTTTAGCCCTTCTAATTTCTTCCCTGTATAACCTCATGACATCCTTGCAGTCCCCCTGAGTGGCCTGCCCCTTCTTCCAAGTTTCGTAAACTCTTTTTTTTTTCCCTGAGTTCCAGCCAAAGCTCTATGTTCTGCCAGGATGGTCTTCTTCCCCACCAGCTTGTCTTTGGGCACATGGGGACGGTGTGCTCCTGCGCCGTTAAGATTTTCTCCTTGAACAGTGTCCAGACTCCCTGGATTCTGTTGCCCTTCAGGACTGCCTCCCAAGGGACTCTCTCAACCAGGCTCCCAAACAGGCCAAAGTCTGCCCTATGGAAGTCCAAGGTAGCAGTTCTGCTCAACCACCTCCTTACTTCTCCAAGAATCAAAAACTCCATGATTTCTTGATCTATATGCCTAAGATGACCTCCAACTGTCACATCACGCACAAGTCCTTCTCTGTTAGCAAACAACAGGTCCAGTGGGGTGCCTTCCCTAGTTGGCT
>VZSC01000348.1:1276884-1291696 GCA_013398225.1 Steatornis caripensis | reverse complement strand
AAGTTTTGGGTTTGGTTTTTTTTCAGCTGTAAGAACTGAACCTAGCACATAAGGATCCACTAGGTCTGGAGCAGTGTTGTCTAGAAGCAACAGTCCTAGCCAAATACCTGTTCACCTGCACAGTATGCAATTGCAACTCATCCCTGTCCTCACTGCAGTATCTCCGGAAAGCATGTTTTGACATTACTTATAGGACTAATGACAAAGTGTAAGAAAATACTGTAAGCTAATGCAAGCGAGCTATGCATAAACATACAGCTGACAATATAAATCCACAGAAGCATATCATGTTCTAGCTTCCAAACTGACTCACACACAGAGCCAAAGAATTCCTACTGCCATCCTCAACAAATTTAGTAACTAATCTTCAACACTTCTACTTTCCCCCTATTATAATAATGCCTACGACTGGTTTCAACCTAATTAAAGTTTCAGTATCAAATAGTGCCTGTGATCTCTCCTCTATGTATGTTTCACTTAGGAACACACTACTTTTTACAAAAGTGANATTATAATAATGCCTACGACTGGTTTCAACCTAATTAAAGTTTCAGTATCAAATAGTGCCTGTGATCTCTCCTCTATGTATGTTTCACTTAGGAACACACTACTTTTTACAAAAGTGATGGTAGTGTAAGTGATGATATCGACAGGGATACTAAAAAGTGCTTGTTGTACTAGAGATTTTTGGAAGTTTTTACATTACTGTTTGAATGTCTCAGGCTTGCACCCTGAATACAATGAGCCCTGCAATAGAACTGGGCGAAATTATGCACGCCGGAGGGGGGGGGGCGGGGATCGGGCAGAACTGTTGTTCCATACGTACTGAAAAGGTTTCTTAAATTTGACAGGCTTAGTACTTCAGGTTACACACTGCAAGATTATCACTTAACTGGAGTAATTCCTAGAGAATGTTCAAAACTTGTCACTAGCTTCATCTCCTAGCTTTCAGAAAGAATTTAAGTTCCTTTTATTTTAATGTCTCGGTGTTCCTCTCTATGTCCGTTACCCAATTTAGACAATAAGCCTCCCTCAATAGTTATGCACGCACAGGATGAGTAATTAAAAAACCAGCGAAGTTAGTAGCAAAACCTTTCAGTACATTTGTTAGTGACAGAGTGAAAAAATAACATATCCATTCAAAAAAATTCATCAGCTGCTCGAGTAGCTTGAATAGTTAGCAGGAGACTGAAAATCCAATATTTATTAGCAAGGAACATAGGCACTGCAAATACAAACAGCACTAAAAATACTAATTTAGATTGCATCTGTGCAAGCTAATAACTAAAAAAGGAACAAACACTAAAAATACAAAATGCAAGATTCAATATCAGAACTTCTTCCAGAATTGCATCTCTGCTGATGCATAGCTACAGCTTAACACCTAAAACCAGCTCTTTCTTCAGACATCACTTCTTGTTAGAAACAGTGAAACTCAATTTAATCAATTCATATAGAAGCACTACTTTTGCCTCTTGAAGATTCAGTTAAGAATCCACATATCCCCTTAAAAAGTGAGTATCTCGTCTAACAGAGACTATTCACAAGTATCTGTTTGAACATCCAGGGTGAGTTCCTCAGGCAGTATAGTTACTTTTATGCATATAAACTTAGTCACTAGTGCATGTTTATATTTACAAATGCTTATTCCTTTATGCAAGCCAATCAATTGGGAGTTAGTTGCAGTGCAAATCGTCTTATCTAGATGCAACCCTAATCAAAATATGAATATACCTTTTCTGTTTCTTTCTAAACTTTTCTTCTTCATACCTTGGTGGGGAAAAGTTTGATTTCAGTAAATATAACACATGAAGGCCAAATTCAACAGAAGCTGCAAACTGGTATTAGTGTCAGTACAGTTCGCAGAAACATACCAAGTTTCAAAACTGATATAATTAAGAAATAACATACCATACCTCCAACATTTAGAAGCATTAAACAAGCATGAAGATTTAGCTACTATGACATAATATATGCATTCAATACAACTTACTGTACAGTGTTAACAACCGTGATGACAACTCAAAGTCTGTATTCCTAACAGTCTGAAGCCAGATATAAGCCTCCACAGAAGTCTGAGAATTAACTCCATAAGCCAACCAAGTTCAGCCTTTGCAGAACAGTTAAAAGGTTCATCAATACAGAATGGAGTCTTTCAAGACTTGGAATGACAGTCTGAATATTCATAACATATCCTTCAAAAGCCCCCATAAAACAACAAAAAAACCCCTCATTCTAAAGGTAGCACAAGGCTGTTTCAGCATTGTTATGCCTCTCCACCCCGCCGCAAGAAAACTGTGTTTTCTCTATTTGATAAAAAGTTAAATTGTGCAACTCATACTGGCTGAATGTTTATTGCAATGATGAGCCACTTGCAGGGGCTGGGGGGGTGGGGGGGAGCTTTGTGGATTTGTCCAACATGGATGTGCCCTTCTGCCCACACAGTGAGACTGTGCCATCTTTCCTTAGGGAGCTCCCAGTTTGGCATCACCTATGGNTCAAAAGCCCCCATAAAACAACAAAAAAACCCCTCATTCTAAAGGTAGCACAAGGCTGTTTCAGCATTGTTATGCCTCTCCACCCCGCCGCAAGAAAACTGTGTTTTCTCTATTTGATAAAAAGTTAAATTGTGCAACTCATACTGGCTGAATGTTTATTGCAATGATGAGCCACTTGCAGGGGCTGGGGAGGGGGGGGGAGCTTTGTGGATTTGTCCAACATGGATGTGCCCTTCTGCCCACACAGTGAGACTGTGCCATCTTTCCTTAGGGAGCTCCCAGTTTGTCATCACCTATGGCATGCATACTTTTAAGTTTTGTATGTTATATCCTCTAATAGGCCGAACAATTTTTGTCAGAATTTTTAGTATTTTCATCTGTTTTTTTTAAGACCCAAGTTTATGGTTTCTACTCTATTACCCACAAATGCTATTGACAAAAGTATCATCATCATTTGAGAGCAGTATTGTGATAACATTAAAATAGATATTTATATCTGGAGGGAAGGAAGAGGAGAAAACCAAGAACATTGATGCTGCCTTCACCAAAGTAGTTTTAAAACTGTTATGGGTAGGGATTCAGCACTTTGCCACCACAGCTCTTCTTTTAAACTAAATCCCAAGCCAACTGATATTTCACCACTTCACTTGTTCCGCATTTTAGTATGAACACTGAAGACACTATAAATAACTTCAGTATTAACACGCCCAGAATTTCTCACTCACAAGCCAGTTTAGTGTACTAAGGGGCAGAACGACCGGACTGAGGCCTTGTCTCTGGAAGACCAATTCACACACCTTAACTTGCTAATTACGTAAGGCACAACCTGTGAAAACATTTTGACTACCCATGCTACTGCATACCAAACTGTAGTTAGCAATGTGGTCAAACGTGGACACTCCTTCTAGAAACAGGAGTGATCCGAGTTAAATTTTTATTAAATGCAAAGCATTACATTCAAATCAATCACTGAATACAATATATACCAGTTCTAAAACATGATCAGTGTAGAACATGTTTGAATAATAAAACGTACTGTTTTATGCATTCTGGGATGCCAACGTATTCCATGGGGATGAGTTCAGCTAGTTCTGCCAGGGTAAAGACATACCTAATTTTTTGGCTGAATTTTGAGCTGTGAAAGAACAAATGCAGGGTACAGTTACAACTTAAAAAATTTTCAGTATGTCAGTTGTTTTAAAACAGTTTTTGAAGTTTAAAGTAAACAGTTATTAGGATTATTTTTAAAAAAGAAATAGCTTCCAGAGTATATTACCTAATGAAAGGTTTTGTGATGGCCAGAAGTGTTCTGATGAACCAAGAAGGATGAACTATGATTAATGATTTCAGATTTTTCCTTAACCTGAATTCAAACAGTAGACATAATTACTAGAACAAAAAGGCAGCATGACAAGGGTTTTTTAAATATATAAAAAAATATGTTTTTGCAAGCACAACTGTCACAACAATCTAGTAATCTGACATCCCATTATTAGAAATTACCATCTGTCAGAAGAAAAAAAAAACCACTGCATAGTCAAAATTTAAGATATATTATCAGTTTGACAACAATGTCAAGGAAGTAACATTCCGAAGAGAGGTTTCTTTAAATCTTTTCACACAACTAATGATCAAGTGCTTCACAAAGTACCCCCCTTATTTCCTTATCGTATTAATACACAAAGTTTAAAGGATATTCTGCACGGTAACAGTATTCAGTATTCTAACGCTACTGTTTTCACTAAAAATATCCCAAACCAAAACACCACACAAACAACATAAAACCAGGCACACTTACAGCATTATTCCACATTGTCTAGCTTAGGAAGAGGTTTTCAATACACCAAGCAATTTACTTAACCAGTAGGTACCAATTACGGCATTAAACAGCAGTTTTTCCTGAATAGGTGTATCACTGAGCATGTGAGTATTCTTAAGAAAACACTGCAGAGCTTCTTACCTTCGATCAATTTGCTGGTAACATTTCCTAAGCCAGCCTAAACTTGGCATTTTTCTCCGTGTCGTCGCACCATTCAGGTAAACTATCATGTAGTTCTCCGCTACCAACAACTCTAAAGTGCCAATTACATACCTGCAGGGACAAGCAAAGAAAACTTATGAGTGAAAAACTGTGGGTATTAAAGTAATGCCTAGTAGTGCTCAAATATATTTAAAAAAATACAGAGTTGGCAACAGTATTGGGCAACATCTAATAATTTTTTTCCTTCTCCTGAAAGCTGATGTAGTTGCTTTCCTATTTGTTACCTTTCCCTCATCTCAAATATAAAAAGCTTAATTAAAAAAAAGCGAGAAAAGGAATTGCCCTTAAAATGCTAAGTTTCACAATGTGAAATTAAGACAGTATTCTGAGGCAGATGATGACTTACTTAAATAGATTGTCCATTAGGTATCTGTAGTTAGGCTGGCTGCTTTCAGGCATAAAGCAAACAGCAAACACAACAATAGCATTTAATCCATCACCATAATAACCTAAACACAAAGAAAAAAGCAGTACTGACAAAGGTGACTATACATTGGCTACATTTACCCAAAGTTAAGCACATTCAGTAAGCTTTTTCATTATCTACCTGACACAGATTTACAAACATCTATTCTATATGGACAGATTCATACAGTTACAGAAAACCTCAAGATTTCTCTTTCA
This sequence comes from Steatornis caripensis, assembly GCA_013398225.1. Lineage (NCBI taxonomy): Eukaryota > Metazoa > Chordata > Aves > Caprimulgiformes > Steatornithidae > Steatornis > Steatornis caripensis. The sequence continues at coordinate 1,286,533 of VZSC01000348.1, read as the reverse complement.
AGTTTGTCTACTTCTAAAGAAATAGCTGAAGCTGATGTAAATCAAATGTACCTGCAATCAACATCTCAGTATACTTAATAACATTTTATATAGTCAACATTTTTCCCAACCTAAACTCTAAGGACTGTTGGGAAGAGTCATTAAATTTATTTATGCCTTAGTAGATCTACAGTTAATGCTTTCAACACTCAAAGCCAAAAAGTTATACTGATAGCACTGACACTGCAGAAAGATAAGTACGTCGTATTACATATGTGTACGTTAGTAGCTTCATTAGAACATGTGTACATTTTGGAACTTCAGTTTAATAGGGAAAAAATATTATAACAATCATATGCCTTAATGCTGCAAAAAATGAATCATCACATGAATCTTTAGGCCCAAAGCTCTTCCTCAGCTTAAAGAAGTAGTTTCTCAATAGTTCCACTCAGCACATCACTAATCCTTACCACCATGACTGATAACTTTTTTGTACGGTTCAATTGCCTTCATGTCCACCCTATGGTCCTGTTCTCCAATCCTAAACATTCGCCAGCGTCGACCATCATCCTTCTCCTCTGCCGCAGTGTATTCAGTAAGTGATCCTTTCCTAATTACATCAGTAGTTTTTGGTTTTGGAAGATCATCTGCCAAAGTTAAAACATGTTCAAGAGCCATTATGAATACTACGTCTAGTGACAATCAATTAGAACACAGGTTAACCACTTTGCTATCCAATCTACTTTAATATTCTTTAGCCGGTCAGACATATCAGCTGACTTAGTTCCTTCAGTCATTATGGAATAGGATCTCATGGGTGTCATATTTTATCAAAATACTCCATATTGGCAGTTATCCATTGACTGTAATTTTCTATGTTAAAGCCCATGACAAATTTCCATTCATGAAGGAAGCCTATTTAATTGCAGGCTTTCAGAACACAGACCTTGATGAATCTCACCAAAATAGACAAAGTGGTTAACCCCAATGATAATTACACAGGTTGCTTGATCACAGATTTACATAAAAGCATGATTTAAAACATTGACAGTACCTTGCAAGCAGACATGCAGGCAAATCTATTAGAAATTAAATCTAATTCACGTGTGCAATCAATACATATGAAATTTATGCTGACAGCAATCTGTAAAACAATTTGCTCCAATTAAATTATGATTCTTGACGTTGTTGCATAGACCTTACCCAAAGCGAGAAAAACCTACTGCAAGTTAGTTGGCTGTTCCCAAGACAAAGCTGTTAAATGAAAATATCCTTCCAGGAAAATGAAGGCAGCAGCATTAAAGAAAGAAAAGACAGAAACCCTTTTCAGCCACTTTTAAAAACAAGGCACAAACATCTGGAACATTTCCTTCACATCATAATAAAACTAACCCTAAACACCAGTTCTTCTTCACTGAAAAGATGAAAATCCTTTCACACTNACAAAGCTGTTAAATGAAAATATCCTTCCAGGAAAATGAAGGCAGCAGCATTAAAGAAAGAAAAGACAGAAACCCTTTTCAGCCACTTTTAAAAACAAGGCACAAACATCTGGAACATTTCCTTCACATCATAACAAAACTAACCCTAAACACCAGTTCTTCACTGAAAAGATGAAAATCCTTTCACACGTAGCTATATAAAAACCCCCTTATTCTAAGGAGTGTTTCTTTTCCACTTATAAGCTGTCTTGGAATGAAGAACAGGTAGTGTTTCATCCGTAACAGTGAAAAGAGAGCTTCCTGTTTACTCAGGAACTAAAATTATTTTGTTTCCAGAATCAGAAAATAATGGAGTTTACATGTTTACTTATTAGAGACATTCTTAATTCATGAAGTTTACAGAACTTAAAGACTCCAACTGTTTGACCAATACAACAGTTCTTGGTTTATATGATAAGGCCTTAGAATATAATTAAACTGCAAGTTTAAAACCTGTGCATTAACTCCTACTCAGAACTTTTTTTACCTCAAATAAAATTTGTTAGAAACTCCAGGTTTTGCCTATAAGAGTAAGACGAAGCACCTATTCATTTCCTAAAATTAAGATCATTAATAGTGTGGCTATAGCTAAGTTCACTACCTACCAAGTCATTTCAGAATTCCTTGACACAAAACAGAGGCTCTTCTACCACTTCCGGTCACTTGGGAAAGCATGCAAACTCTAAGGATACCGACCTTTTGCCACTCTCACCACAGTAAGACGTGAGATGAGGTGTTACTCAGTATTTTTAAAAATACCATTCAGTCCTCCTTAAATACAAAGGCTTGCAAGTCATCAATTTCTGACTAGCTAATCTATAACCTATATCCCATATCCCTTAAATGGAGGTGAACCACATAAATACTGATCTATAATACCTGTAAAAAACTTTGATTATGTTTTTCCCAGGTGGGTTCTTAAAAACATACTGCAACGGAGAGGATTTCCCGTAACTTTGAGTCTTTCAGACGTTTAATAACATTCACCTAAGTTTATTTGGAATTACAGCTATAATTATGTTGCCTGTTTACTGATCAGCTGAGGTCCGATTTGCTCATTAAAAGTTCATTGTGCCTATTTCTGATTTCTAATCTAATCCCTTCCTTTATATTCCCTCCTGTAATACTGCGTCACAGTTATTTCCCACCTGAAAAACTGCTGACCTGCACATAAGAAAACAGAAATATTTTAGGGCATCAGACAAAAATAACAAAATACTTACCTTCCCATTCAAACTCATTGCTATTTTCCGAAGGAGTATCTAAATTATCCAAATCAATCTCTCCACTCTCATCCAAGTCATCAGACAAAACAGATTCCTCACTGTGATCCAAAGTTAAGCTAATATCTGGAGCCATTAGTTTCTTCCGCACTTTGGTTCCATTAACCTCTGTATTTAAAAAAGCAAGTCATTTATTTTCAAAGCTAAAGTGAGTTTAGATAAGTGTATTAAGAACACAGAAGAGCACAGTGCTTTCTCAGAATGCATTGTAAGTTAATGCCCATATTTAAACAATGTCTCTTTGGAATAAGATTTAAACACAGGCTGAAGAGAGCAGCACTTGGAGGTCAAAGTCCTCAAGTCCATACGTTTACTCAACTGCATACACACTATGATCACAGCGGCAGACCACCATACTTCCCTATAGAAGAAAAACCCAAAGTACTGCCACCACCAAAGCAACTATTAACCCACACTAGCTATATCAGTATACCACAAGTTGTTCTAGGTATTATACTAAATAAGTCTTGCAAATAATGCCATAGACTCACGTCCCTTGTTTTTGTTAGGTATTGGTTACATCATAATCATCTTTGATGAAATAAAAAAATAATAACACAAGCTGCAAAAAAAAAAAAGGCTGACAGACAACAGTGACGACAGAAAACTAAAGAAACTTTCAGGTGAATACACAGCATGCTTTGAGCCACAAGACAAATATTTGTGTGATTTACACAACAGCTGAAAACAGAGAATAAAATAAAATGACTGATTCAGCACTGGAAATGCCACAACTAAAGCAAACAGACAAGATACAAAAAGTTTTAAAATGTAAACAAACCCCCATGTGTGTTACCTCCCCTCTGACCATTCAGAAAGGCAACGTTCTTAAAAGGCCACAAAGGCCTGAATTTGGAGTGAAACTAAGGTAGGCCCTAAATGATGCACAGAAGCCAAATAATGAACCAAGATTTTAAGACGGGTCAGGAAGCCAGTACAGTAATTCATTTTTGTTCAGTATTACCTGGATAACTCTGTTCACAGGGAGGATGAAGAGTCTCGTATTTTACTGCAAAACTATTTTCTTTCTAGACAAGACGTTTATAATACCCTTCACGTACAAAAATATCATTTAGAATGCCATTTCCTCACACGTGACTCAAAAAACCCAAAACAAAACACACCCTAAAACAAACTGGAGCTTTTAAACAGTCATCATGTAAGTATGAAGCAGTTAGCTTGACTGGAGTGGAATGTTCTTACCAGCTTCATTTTCTGTTCCAGCTGCAGCCAATATATCTGACTCAACAGGATCATCCTCTGGCAGGGGCCTGTGCACAAAGTAGAAACTATTGTTACAAAACTTGTTTTTTCCTTTTTTAAATAGCCGGCTAAATGTCAACTATTTAGACTTAGGCACTGCTAAAGAAATCACTGTGGGACAGCACTGAACTAAGTTTACTCACAGCCCAAGTTCAAGCTTTCGGTAAACAAACCTCCAAAGTAGCAGAAAATTCCTTTACAGCATTCAAGCGACCATACGTTGATGTGACAAATGCCAAAATACTGGTTGCTACTAGTGTGTGTCACCCTTAAGAAAACTTGTCATGCACTTGCTTGAGAAAATCTGACATTAAACACATTACAGAAGTAGTTAAGTTATGTCATTACAGACTGCCTCTGAAAGTCAGCTGTTTTAGCTTCCTTGTAGGCCCAAGCATCACTGGCAGTCTTAACTTAAAAAAGTTTTGCTCAGAACCCCTGCTTAATGAAATAGTTGGACCTTCAGACACTGGTAATAATATGCAAACAGCGTAGTTGCAAAAGATTACCAGAGAAAACAAACAAAGCTAAACTTACAAATTTTCACTTTAGTAACACTGGAAACTTCAACTTCAATGCCACAACAGCGGCATTCCCGCATTACTTAACACACACACTAACTTGAAGCGATCCCTTTCCAGACCAGGAAAAGGTTTGGTGGCATGTTTCTTTAAGACTACTATATTAAAGGAAATGAATTCAAGATTATTATTGAGTGTTAGTTTACCAGGAAGATAAAGAGGTAGCTTATACTGGATGTTACGCATTTCATCTGAATTGCTTTAAAAAAAAAAATTAAAACCTTGGAAAATCTTCATCTTGCCATTCTTCCTTAAACTCGACACCTTCCATTCTCCAGCCAACCTGAATTGCTAACACAGACTCCCAAACAGCCAGAACCTCTTGTCTTCAAGACCGTGGGCTAAAGAGGAGCTGCAGGAACATAACAGAAGATTCTAGTTCAATACTATTGTAATTCCGATACTTGCAAAACATGCTTTCGCTTATCACCATGTCAAGGTATTAAGCAGAAAAAAAAAAAACAGACGCCCAAAACAGGGAACAGTTTATTGTTTGTTTCAGATTGGTGAGATCTAAAATAAAACAGAATTCTTAAAAAAAAGAAACCAAACACTTTTACCATAATTATTTCAGAAAGTGTCTTCAGAGAACTCACCCTGTAATGTGCAAGTCAAGCTGTGATTTTTCAGGCTCACCCATCACCAGCAACAAGGAATCCCCAGCAATGGAACGTACTAAACCATTCTGCTGACATACAAGTCCAAGTCAGTTGAAACTCTTGGATGCCGCTGGCTGGCTCTAAAGATTGGCAGGAAGAGGTAAGCTTATCAATGAAGATGTTAACAAAATCAACATTAATCAAAACAGGAAACAATGATATTTTCAAATGCAAAGAAGCAATCAATGCAGAACACCAGTAAGCACCAAGTTTGAATCCAATCTCACGGCTAATTAAGCCAGACAGACAATTTGTTTTTCACATGGAGAAAAAGAAGCAACTTACACTTAGTGTTCTGTAGGATCATCTTTCACAACAAATCTCAATTTCTCTTCTCCTGACCTGATTACAACCACAGACTGATTTTAAATGTCCAACCTCCTGCAATGCTTAAAGATACGCTACACAAGTTGATCAACAAAAAAAATTTAAGACTGATTTTTTTTTAAACTGCAGTACCAGAGACGAATTAAACACTAATGACCAATATTTGAGCTTGTTTTACTGGCATTTCCCTGCTTCCCTCACGCAGGAAATTGAAACAACATTTCTAGAAGGTAGCACCTTAGTTCCTCTTAAGGGTCAAACCCTCCTTGTTTGAATTGTTCAGCCCCTGCACCCCTCAGTTGCTGGCAGTATGTGCCTGTGCACACCATCTCCAAGAAGTTGCCCCCAGCAATTGTCCTCACAGCTCTCCCTCTTTCTATTTGTCCTTTTTTGATTAATATGCTGTTTGCAACAGTTTCTCGCTGCTTGAATCATATGACGTTCCTCATGAAACATGTCCTCTCTCATTAGGATGTTGATATTCTCAGTATACAGTTTCTCCTGTATGCAGTCAAGAGAATACAGTGGTTACAATCAGCATGGAACAGACCATCTGATGCAAATACGCAGTTCACTGTAAACAAACGGACATCAAACCTGAAAGAAAATCTAAACTGATGACTTGACTCTTAAGGGACAGATGCAGCAATGAACAAAACTGATAGAAAAATAAATAAAACCACCACCACAAACCAACCCTATCACTGTGCTGGTGGCTACAAGGCACTACTCTTGAGCTCGCCTGCACTGCATTCATAATACAGTCCCCATAAGACAGTTTAAAAGACTTGACTTGCTCCAAGACTTGAAAAGTTTTCTCACCAAACTTTTGAAGAATACCAAACGCCAAGTAACACCTATTAATTTCAGATGGACAGCATTTCAGTGCAGAAGCAATTCCTACCTGCATGTATTTCATTACGTTGAGATTAACTTGATACACTAAGACAGGAACAGAGTTTAAAAGTTACTCATGTCATAATCAAAGTTTAAGACACTTTTCAAAACACTTCTCATGCTGCTTACAAAATTCTCACCAGCAGCTTCTCACTAAGGTAGATTTGAAAGCAATCATTTGCTAAATACCACATAGTACAATTACAAACAACTTACAAGTCAAGGTCCGAGTTCAACATCGGATCAGCCTGAATTTAGGTTTTCAGCATGCTACTTAACATGCAGACTAAGTAGTTGTTTTGGACGTTTCAACTTAAAGTCTTATGCACAAAAGCACTATCATTCATCAACTAGAATTATTAGATTTATTAGAATTAAATTAAGGAGGCAGGGTAATCTTCCCAGGAAAGTTAGAGAAGTCTTGCTCTTGAAGTTAACTATTGAATAATTTTACACCACTAAAATAAATGCTTACAAAGAGGCAGAAAAAGATCTACTATTTCTGCTCATGCAATTTGAAGCAGAGTTTAGAGTAGTCTTCCTACAGCTGCTATGGCAGTGCTGACATCTTCTGTTTTTTCTGTGCCAAAGCCTCTTTTTAATTCAGCTGTAAATCAAAGCTCTAACTTGAAAAATGAAATATATTGTAATAATGCAAGTATTTGTCAGTCACATAGAAAAAAGGCAATTAATTTCTACCTGATCCTAGCACTCTTCATGGCCAATTCAAAAAGTTGTGGTTTCTGAGAACAGCAATCGTGATCATTTTTATTCTCCATTGCTCATTGCTTTCCATTTTACTTGAAGAAATGGAACTGGAAGATTGTGAACTATCTAAAGGTCAGAAACTTCAACACATCAAAGAACATCCGGACATAGGATTGCCACGTGGTTCTGCTCTTTTACCCATGGGACTTTGGTGTTCCAACAATGCCTTTTATACTTTTAACTATCTCAACAGGCACGTTACAACATTACAAAAAGAAAAAAAGCATCACGGGGGAACGCATCACTAAAACCCTACTCTTCCACTACAGCTAATGAACGGTGTCCAGTTCTAGAAGCCCAGGTTAAACCTACTTAAGTTTGCATCTGAAGAGCATTACTGCTTGCACCAGAAGTAAAACATCAGTGTTCTCATCCTTCTTCCTGGAAGAAGAGGTAATTTTCAGAGTTCTCTCATTAATACCGAGCTGGCTTAGTTGGTAGATGCTGGAATACCAAATACAGCAGTGTTAAGAAGCCTACTATAAATTGCTATTTTTAAAAATTTAGTTTACAGCTAAACAGAGATTCTAATCTGTCTCAGATACTTAGAAAAGAGGTAACAGAACGAATGAGATCACTTTCTTCATGAAGTTAGACCCCTTGTAAAAGCAACCTTTTAGGCTTTCATCCTTTAGTTCTCATAAGAATACACAAATAGGAGTTATGCACTTATATGGTTACATCTGCCTATCCAATACAAGGACCTAGATTCAATCTTTGATCAGCACCGCAGCATTGGAAGTAGAACAAAGTATATTTTGCAAAACAACTGGAACAATGAGCACACTACTGAACTATGTATCTGATCAGTAAATCTGATAGCATGCTGTTTCAGTCTCAGAAAGCTGAAGTCAACTTTAAAGTTAGCCTACTTTTTTCTACATTTCACCTTCACCATTTCAACAGAAATATTAGCTGAGTGTTAGCTAAGCGAATTCCAGGTTTCAGGCATTAAAGAGGTGCCTCTAAGAGTTTTTCATGTTTGATTTCACAGCAAGCCAACACTGAGGAACAGATATATTTTCTGGTACACACATCCACGCGGTGCAGCTCACTACAATTTCTAAATGTTTTTATAACCCCATGTGGCCACACTAGCCATGACCCCAGGAAACACTTCCCAGACCTGAAGACTGACATCCAAACTTCATCACTTGCAAGTCTGCATAATTAGGTGATACAAGGGCTTGCGTTAATAACAAGTCAGTCCTTTGTCTCCTTTTACTCCCCTCTCTCAGCATTAAAGCACAGAGAGATGAGTCAGCTAGAAGAGAAAACTTTTGACAACACTCTTGCTTTCGCCTCCAAGGACACTACTTCAAACTCCACGTTCAGAGCAACAGAAGAATCCGCATTTCTGAATCCCTGAGATTCATGCGAAGGGAAATACTAGCTTGTCAGACAAAAGGAGTTTATACCCTGTCTAAACACAACCAATATTCCTTTGTAAGATTTAAATATGCATACGGAAATAACCGATTACTGCTTAGCACGTTATAGTAGTAGCTGAAAACAAGGAGGAACCGAAGTAAAACGCACGAGAAAGCACGTCCGGCTTCTGCGACACAGCTTCGTACCGTGCATTTGCTAAACCTCCACGGGAAAGAGTGACTCCCCTCACCCCGCCGCTACTCAGGCGCCCAAGCGAAGCGGCGGGGGGTGGGGGAAAGGCTCGGTAACCGACGCCAGCCCCCAGCTCGCCGAGACCTCTGCTGCTGCGCCGCGACCCCGCACCGGGGCAGCGGGAGGCGCCTTCGCGTCTGACGCTGAAGCGCTCAGGGATCTTCCCTCCGCCGCGCCCGGCCCCGAGCAGCAGCAGCGCCCCGCGGAGGAGGCCGCCAGCTCGGCACAGCGGCGCCGCCGGCCGAGCCCGCTCCGCTCCGCTCCCCACGGAGCACCGGCGCGGCCTGGCAGCGGCTCTCACACCGAGCACCATCCCGGTAGGGGCCCCNCCAGACTTCTACCATTTCAAGGACACAGCTATTACCCACATACAAAAGAGAATCTATTCATCCTCTTTGTGTATGATTTTCAGGTTTTCCTATCACAGAGCATCACAGTTTGTTGGGTACAAACAGCCATTCCAGTATGAAAGAAAGCAAGAGCCAACTTGTTAGCCATGAGAATGTTCATGTCCGCCGGGCCGCAGCCACAGCTCAGGGCTCCCGAGTCGCCACTACCGGCCCCTCCGCGGCCGTACCTAGGGGGTGGGCGGGCGGGCCGCGGCCTGGCCCGCTCCGCTGCGCTACGCGCCCCTGCTCACCCGGAAGCGCATACGCCGCCGGACTCACGTGACTCCCGGGAGCGCGGAGGGGCAGGTTGGCGCACGCACGCACATGCGTAACGTAACGCCGCTGCCGCCCGCGCCCCGGGCATTTGGCGCGTGCGCACTCGCTCCTCGCCCGCGGGGC
>VZSC01000348.1:1265443-1276770 GCA_013398225.1 Steatornis caripensis | reverse complement strand
CGCGCGCCGCTCTGAGGGGCTGCGGTGGGGCGCGAGGGCCGTTGAGGCGGGCGCGGATCTGTGCTCCCGGCGCCGCGGTGGGGGGAGCCCTGCAGCCCGGGCAGCCCTCAGCTGGCACTGAGAGGTGTCTGCCCCGCTGCCCGGCCGGGACAGCCGCTGGTCGCAGGAGCGTTACCCGGTGGGGGGGCCGAGCCCTGGGCCGCGATGGCCGGGACACAGAGCCGAGTTCGGTGCGCAAGAGCAGGGTGCTGCAACGGGCCTGAGGCGTTCAGGGGAGCGTGAGGCGACTGTGGGGAACGGGAGCGGAGCCTTCTCCGCGACGACAAAGAGAACGGGCGATGCCGACGTTAGCCACCGGTGAGGCGGCGGGGGCAGCCCCTGAGCAAAACACCCGAATCTCCGTCATTTGAAACTACAGCTCCAGCTGTGTAACTGCGGCATCCAAAATACAGTCCTTCGTCGTGACACAATGTAGTGATAGTACGTGTGCACAACAGCAGCACAGGAAGTTAGATAAACCTAATTTTCTTCTTTTTCACATACCCAGGAATGGTAGCAGTGGTCACCGTTCCGAGGAGGAGGAGGTCACGAAGGAAGGTTTTGGCAAAGGTTTAGAACCTGCCGCTAATGCATTGTTACAATATACAGACAGCTACCAGCTTGATCGCAGCTACTCACTCTCAGCTCATTCATTGCCCAAAGACGAACAACACAGCAATAGCAACAAAGTTTGTTCTATTGTAGGGTACTGTAGGAACTTGGAATAAATGTGACAGATGTGGAGAAGAAGCGTGGAGAAAGTTATATGAGGGGGCACAAAATGAGTGGAGGAAAACACGAGAGAAAGAAATGCCACTAAAGAAGAACAGAAAGCACAGGCACCCCCACCCAGCAAAGATAAAATAACAGGAGGAGAAGCAATTCTTAAGGTAAATAAAGTATTGAAAATATATTTATAAAGAATTAATATCATGCACAGCAAGCGGCCTGAGGCCTGTAGGCATTATTGTAACATAAATTTATCAGATAGTAGTTACTCTTTCTTTATGCTTAAGCTAGCTCTTGCTTTACGTTTGTGTGTGACTACTGGTAGAAGTAAGACAGTGAGGAGAAACAACAAAAGGGAAAAAGTAGTGTATCCTGCCATCTCTGTTGCGTCACTATTCTTCGCTTGTGGAAGTAAGAATGCAACAGAAGATGACCAAATACTCTATGGTTAAGGACTTTATATTTTTCTATCATCTTCTCCCAGCCGCACGCCAAACTTACTGTTACTAGTGTACCTACTTTGGAACTTCCTATGCCTGCAGCACCCGGCTTTTAATAGTGACGATGTGATTATGCGACTTTGGTGCTATTACATATGCACAATAGAAGCACAGGAAGTTAGATAAACCTCATTTTCTTCTTTTTCACATACCTAAGAATGGTAATAGTAGTCAGTGTTACTAGGAGGAGGAGGTCAAGATGGAAGGAAGGTTTTTGGCTAAGGTTTAGAACTTGCCACTAACAGATAATATCAATATTACATCCCAGCCACATGGAATACAATAGGGCTACTCCCAGTCGCACGCCAAACTTACTGTTACTAGTGTACCTACTTTGGAACTTCCTGTGCCTGCAGCACCCTGGCTTTTAATAGTGACGATGTGATTATGTGACTTTGGCGATCGGTTTGTCAGGTACTTGCCTAGGTATTGAAGACTGATGGCAAGAGCTCTCAGCCTACTGACTCGGAGTATTTGTGAGCAGCTGGGATTATTCCAGAATGAGCTGGGTCTAACTGAGCTCTACAGATCACAGCTGTCTGTGATTCCTAGAGGGGCACATGGCATTACAGAAAAGAGAATTTCCCTTTTATGGGCTGCTCAGTTAACATGGATCAACTTATCTAAGATGACTGAACACCCCTTATTTTATCAGCAAGCTTAATTTTGCCAAGTGTCAAGAGTGCAGATTTTGAACCAGAACTGTTCTATTCTGGTTTAGATAAAGTAGAAAATGAGATTAAATTATGTTGTAGAGAATAATTTTGTTACACAAAAGACAATCTTCCTTGACTTTCACCAGAGCAGTAATAAATAAAGGGCCACCAAGACTTACTCGTTAACTCAAAAGGTTGAGAGTTTTCCAGCAAGTTAATGTTTTAAGAAAAATGATTTAAGTCTCATATTAAATACTTCTAATGCTCTTCTAAATGTGCCTCAGTTGCTGATAAACTCAAAACTGTCTTCAGTATGCACAAACGTCATCCGCAGTTCACAATGCCCAACTCGTGTCACGATGGTCAGCAAAGCTGTGCAATTTCCTATCTCTTACACGGGGTGGCACAATATAGCTGGAAATCTGTCGAGTGTTCAGCTGTAACCTAGTAAACAAGCAAACAAGAGGTCAGAGCCAACTACTAGGGACTGTTGAATAATTCTATTTTTAAACATCAGACAATTGCAAATATAAGCAGTTTCTCACGTGGAGGCTTTACCAAAGAGAACAGGCTTGAAGGAATAATGCTCTGTCGTGTGAATTTTGTCCTGTACATGGGAAAAATCAACTGTTACACAATTTTGGGTCTGGCATAATTCACAATTAACCTTTAGATAGCAAATAGTCATCAAAAGCAACAATAGAAAACATTCACCTTTTTCATGGTCTTTTCCCATTTCACTTATTAGAACAATATTTTCTAGTAATCTAACACCCCCTCCTCCCCCCGCCAAACTACTAGATTAAAAATGTCCCCCTTTCCAGTGGTTCAAGCAACAGCTCAGAAATGTTGGAATTTTTAACATTAATTTGAAAGGCTGTCTCTGTGGGGTTTGATGTAGATTCTGCGTTTGTATAGAATTGCTCCTTGTTGTTTTCCCTATACAGACGGTATGAATACTGTTTTTTTCCAAGTTTATTTTGCCCTTTTTTGACAATAGAGGCTTTGGGCTGTAGTTTACCTCTGCTTTTGCAGTCCATGCACATAACTTGGCTTCTGTGTTAGACACCTGGGATACAAAATGGCAAGAGCGACACATCATAGAGTATGTGGACAGGAAGTAGGCAGTGCATAAAATTTTGCCTCACCTGATATTTTTGTTGGGTACCTCATCAGGTCTTTAAAGCCATTCTATTGTAATCAGTTGTCACGCTACCGTAGCTAGCTGAGTTTCATGGTTGCACCCTCTTTGCATATCATAGGGTAACTTATTTCTCAGAAAATGACCCTCACCACGGTACTTCTATGTCCCCGTGTACTTTCTCCCAAACCTCCCTGAGCTACTTCAGACACAACCCATGACGCTGTAGTGGACTAGTTCTTCTTAAGCAGACTTGCACTTTGTATCTCCTACCACTCCTCCCTGGCATTTTGCCTTTTTCTATCTCAGAACAAATACCCCGTTGTTGAAAAGTCAAGGTCTAAGTCAGGTCTAAGTAAAGATCTTGCGTTTGGAATTCAGCTAGAGAAGTACAAAAATACAAAGAATGCACATCTTTTCTTAACAGTCGAGCCGAACCCCAGACTTCTACCATTTCAAGGACACAGCTATTACCCACATACAAAAGAGAATCTATTCATCCTCTTTGTGTATGATTTTCAGGTTTTCCTATCACAGAGCATCACAGTTTGTTGGGTACAAACAGCCATTCCAGTATGAAAGAAAGCAAGAGCCAACTTGTTAGCCATGAGAATGTTCATGTCCGCATTTGTGTGTGTGTGTGGCAGATATAATGATTATCTTTTTTACAGAAATTATTGATGTTCTCACTTAGTATTTAAATAAGATTTCTGTATCTGCAAGTGAAAGGTACTAAATACATTGTTACTAGTACCTATTTGCTAACTACTATGCCTTCAGGAAAAATAGATATTAATCTATTTCACTTCAGTTGCATACCGAGGCGCCCATTAACTGTGGGAATAACGTGGAAAAATAAAAGCAATAGGAGATCTCTTGCATCTGCCTTTTCCAGATAAATACCATTAGACAATTCCAGTGCACCAGCAGAATTGCAGACAAACATGTGGCTGTATACTGTTAACTCACATTCCTTAATTTGTAGTAGAAAGTCTGCCTAGCTCAGAAAAAGGAGATAGTTACACACAGGTACAGAGAACTTCTGTTTTTTGAGGTTATTTTCTGCATTGGCATTTCTGACACGGTAAACATTCTTATCTCACTGTGCCTCATAAAAAAATGTCTGATCGTTGCCACTTGCAGTATCAGCTTAACATCTCCCATAATGCTGTGTTAATAGTATCATTTTTATCATATTGTAGACTGAATCCAATATTAAGTGTAGATGAATCACACCAGGAAAATATTTATGCCTAATCAAAAAATCTGCAACTTCCTTCGTACGAAACTGTTGAATTCTCAATTTGTGTTTCTGTGTGTTCCGACAGTCAGGCTGTTATTCATACTTGCATGCAGTATGAATTCAGTGATACTTGGGTTCAGCTCACTTCTTGCAGTTTCTGAAAAAAACATGAAGTACTGTGTTACATGGACAGAAGATATCTTTGCTGGTTGAGCTTCAGGGGGAAACTGGGTACAATTATATATTCTTTTAATAATTCATGACTTGGGTCTGATGTGAATGTGTATTCGTTTTTCACTTATTCACTTTATAAAATTCAAAACTAAGCCCAGAAGCAGTTTTATTCTTGGCAGCGTGACAAGTTTCCTTTCCTCAACAAACCAGTCAAAGGAATTGTTCCTCAGAGAGTTTGTGATCCTCACGTATCCCAGAGAGTCGGGAGGGGAGCTGGCATTCATTACACTCCCCCATCACACATATGCGTGTGCACTCCCTCCCTCCCTCCCTCTCTGACTGTGACAACAAGCCCATCTTAGAGGACTGTGTTTATACCTAGCATGTGGTTTCATTTGTGTAGGTGATTTGCAGTTCATTAATCCAGAAAGTGTCGCCCGATTCTGGTAAGGACAGCGTATCCATCCATATTTTGCTTATTCTGCCTCCTGTCCCCGATGCAACACACAGGTTGGAGAGAGGGAATTTGCCCTGTTTTGCGGAACAACTAGAGCAAAAGCAGCTCAGGAGCCAAAGCTGATGTAAACATACATTAGGAAATTGTTTTGATCTGGCCTATCAGGCTGCTGGCAATGCACTGTGCTTCCTTGGGAGACATGCAAATTTATGGGACACAACTTGACATGATTAGGGCAATGCATACAGAAGAGGTAATTGCCCTTTGGCGAGAGAATGATGTCAAGAACCAATGATTCTTTACATTCTTGGCAGTGCAGGTAGGATCATGACATTAGGGGCCTCTTGCAGATTCGATATAATTTAGGTGTTGGGTATTTTTTAAACTATGTTTTCCCAGCTTTTATGGTTGTATTACTATTAGTGGTTTGTCTTGCAGGGGAACCTAAGGACAACAGTCTTCAAAACCTAAATCTGTATCTGCCGATACTATGATAGCTTATGATAGTTTGTTGAGTCTGGAGACAACAACAACAAAAGAGTTCAAATAATGCCACAGGGAGGCATCAACTTCTGCTATTCACTCACAGCAGTGAGGTTCTTCACTTTGAAATTTAATTACCAGAGGCACTGACACTCGTTGTTGACAGACATGTGCTCAGAACCAGTGCCACATGCCTGAGTGGAGTCAGATTCATCTTGTGCCAGGGTTAATGAGAAATTACTGATCACTACCTGGGAATCTGGGGGTAAGAACAGCTGAACTTAAGGTGAAAAACACCATATCCTATTACTAGTCCCCTGAGTCAGCCTAGCAAATAGCTAGCTGTAATATCTTAATTAACCATGTGTTAGAATCAACCTTATTCTCCCTTGCAAGCTGTACACATTGCTAATTACATTAGGTAAGCACACAAGAGCACAAGGGAAGCTGTGGTGGGGCAGTTAGGTTTCCCACTGTACTATATAGCAAGGCAAGTCTGGTGATGTTGCACTGGGGTGTTGCCGTCAAAATGGCACCCTCTAATTTAATGCAAACATAAGGGTGAGGGAAACCATACTCCTGTATGTTGGAGAACATTACCCTTCCCTTCTAACCTCCTGGACAAAACAAGCACAATAGAGAAAGGAGGCTGTCTTTGCATTCCTTTCACCCCCCTTAAGTTTGACAAAGGAAGAAACTAGCATACCCCTGGAAGCTCTCACCTTTCGTATGCCTACTATAGAGAGCCTCTGACACACACATTCTGCTGCTCTGAACGCTCACGAGCCCAAGTGTCAATACAGCCTTGCTGTGCTGGGTGCACAGTGAGAGGAAAGAGGAAGTGTGCTTGGAGTGTGTTGTATTCTGGCTGTGCACAGCTGGCATATGATTCATCAGGGACTTGTACCATCTGGTGCAGATGAGAGTCTATCACGTTACACGGTGTCTTTATCAGAAATAGGGACTTGGAAGAACATCACAAAGCTATGATTAGTTTGCTGGTGCAAATTTCACTTTTGAACTACAAACCTCGTGTGGAGAGGCTGACTTCTACCAAAAATCATGTTCTCCAGCGTGTCCAATGCATACTTGCTAAATACCTGATTTTCTACGTTCTGCTGGTTGGATAAAACTTTACAAAGAGTGTAATTTCTTGTGGTTTTTTTAGATCTAACGAAACGTAGTCCCAAAGTCCTTTTTAGAGCTAAAATGCTTCAAATTTGTTTTTTCCATCCCTGTCCATCAGTATGCAATTTCTTTGACATTTCTTCCACTGGTACGTGTCGTGTTCTTGAAATTCATTTTTGGTTCTCTGTCGCTTTATGTATAAATACATTTTTTTGAGGTAATTCCCATCTAAGCTTTCTCTGTCAGTCACTTCATCTCTAAGCTTTTATTCAGTTTGAATACTTGTATTTTATCCCAGCTATTAATTTTAATTTTCAAACAGTATTTTTTGAAGATCAGCTAAATTAAATCATTTTTGCAATTAGTGTCAAATTAATCCATAATGGAAGGTAGGTAACAGCAGAGATGGAGTCTCTTAGATTTTGACAGATATCCTCATTGGGTTTAATGTTTTGTATAATATCTCCTTAAGTGAGCAAAGAGCTCGCCTTGATGACTTCCCTCCTTCATACCTAGGCTGCTGGCCACAGAGAAATAGTATCTTTGATTATGAGGAAAACTAACCCTCTTTTTACATTTCTGAATTCTGAGAGCGAGTGTTGTTAACCCTCATTATATTAAAAAACATATTTTGCCATTTTCAGGCCTTATCTCTGGCACTTGATGGTTGATGGCTCCTGAACCTCCGTGGATTGTAACATACAAAGTCTACCACCCCCAAAAATTTTTTTACACTTAATTTCATAGGGATAGCTGAAAAAGAAGCCAAAAGATCAGTTAAACCAGTGGAAATCAAGGGATAGTAATCTCCAGTAGGCATAGTGGAGAGGAGGAGGCTGGAAATGGGACAAAACGACCAGTCATCTCAGGGTCACTTCCTGGATCAACAAGAGTTGGGTTCGAACATACCTTGATGTCTTAGCACTTTGTCATTTAGACCGATTGAAATAAAAGGAAGCAAACATGCTAGTACTTACATTAGGCTCATTTGAGTGTTTGGCTGTAGACACACCCATGCCCAAAGTGCTTAGGTACCTGATTCTGAGCAGACCTTCAGCTCTGAGCTGTGATTGAACTCAGCTTGACTTTCTCCAATGATTAAATGCTTACTCTCGCCGGCACTGGGCCCTCAGACATTTTCATTTTCTAAGACTTTTTTTTTTTTAAATAAGCAGAGACAGAGCTGTAATGGTTCATTTATTCTGGCGTCATATGGCATCACTTAAAATTGAGCGGTTTAAGCCAAAACTTCTTTTTGTGCCTGATGTAGCCTACCTGGCTTCAGTGACAGTTTTGTTTGTAGTAGTAGCGTGTTAAGAATTCCTGTGATTCAGGAGTAGATGAAGAATTTCTAAAAATGATCTCTGAAGGTTGAGAAGACAAGTAGGCAGTTCTGCTGGGGTCAAATTAATTATAGTTCACTGGTTTTGGATGAACTTTCCTTGTGTACTCTGTAAATGTACTTTGGGCTTGGTCATATCCTACTAGTCTAGGAAAATTCTCACAGAATACTAGTAGAGCTGGTGAACAAAAACCAACCAACCAAGAAACCCCAAGAAACCAAACACCAAAAAACCCCCACAAACTCCAAACATTAGCTACTGTCATCAGAAGTGAAACACATAAAACTTTGAGATCCAAGGATTAAACACAGAGAATATGCATGGGTAGAATTAAAGAACTGGAGTGCTTAAACTAGGGGTAGTGAGACTTTCAGCAAGCAAACAAGATTTTACCTTTCTGTGTGTAGAAGGGCCCCAATTTATGACACATCTTGGCTGTTGCTGCATAGAGGATGCCATGCTATGACACAGGCTGCAGAACAAAATGCTGTCTGTTTCTTTTCTGCTACAGTCTACACCCTGTCTTAGCAGCACAAGGTGAAAGCTGTGGCAATTTAAACTCAATTATTACATTATTAGGTTAATGAGTAAAAGCTGTCTTTGCTGGCTCTAGCATGGAAGAGTAACAGAACAAGTAGTCCCTATAACCACTCCTGAATTGGAGATAATGAAACAAAACCTTTTGGATGCCTTTGAAATTGAGTGACCTATAGAAAACCTGTGTGTAGTTTTCAGTTTGGCACTTTTCATGACCGCGGCCAAGGAAGATCACAATCTAAACTGGGGTTCCTTATTACTCCAATTCATAAACAAGCTGTGTAGACTATCAGTTCTTCTGAGCAAGGGTGAAGTTAAGCTTTTAGTTTTGCACAGTGAGGCCTTGCCTTATGTGGAGCTACTTGACGTTTCTGTAGTAGAAATTGACAATACCAAACTACTGAGTTAAGGATCATTTACATTCAGTGTTAATGATATTTGTTCAGCTATAGTCCATGTATGAAGCTCACAAATGAGGAATACTCCCAAGTCATTGAAACTCCTTCTGTGAATACCCTCTGCAATATTTAAGCCTTTCAGTTTACTTAACGTTGAGCTGAATCTGTGAGCTCTGCAATGATTAATGAGATCTCCGAGAATGGGGATGTCTCTCTCAAATACTGTTGCTTTGTAAAGTTTGCACCTAAATGCTTCCAGAGACCTAATTGTCATTTATGGGTATCAGTCTGTTCTCTCATAGACATACTGTGGATCTCAAGTTCAATAGAAAAAGGGGAGATAAGGAATGGAGATACAAGAACAGCATTGTGCAGCCAAGCTGTCCCATATAACATTAAATCCGTCCTATTTATTGGCTAGAACATTGTGGATGGAACAGGAGATTTTTTTCCTGAAAACAGAACAGAAAATCCTTTGTATCACTGCTATTTACTCTAGGTAAGCAAAAATCAATACAGATTTGGCTAGAGATGGATTTTGTTGGATTCATGGTCAAATGTGAAAAACACTGTCACACGTAACGATGTTGGGGCATCGTAGGCATCATAAGAAAATAAAAATGCAGTAAGAGACATGTCTGTTGTGTCCCATAGTCTTCAATTTATCCCCCAAGCATGCAAAAGAATTGAGCAAACCAGAGCGAGCCTTCTACAACGGAGCAATCTAGAATATTGCCCTCAATTTCCAGTGCATTTATGAACTGCTATTACTAAATATGACTCATCAAGATTAAAAAAGAAAAATAATTTAGTCGGAGCTGTTGTCAAGTCACTATTTAATGTTACTTTTTGTATTTGCTGTGATAAGCACTAAAATTTGCATACTCCTTGATAAATCATTGTTTAGCAACATCTAGAGGGTCCAGTAAATGGTTTGAAATTGCCACAATGTAATAAATGGTTATTTGATAATGAATGAAATTGTTTGAAAATACTGTTAAAATTCAAGTTTTAACATATAGGGCATTAGTCAAAAGGAGTGCAAACATGGAAACCTTAGTGACACTATAAATATACTGCAACAAATGCATTTATTTGTACAGGGCAAACAGTAGGTGCTGTATACAAACCAATATAAATTGATATATGAAGTTAATTTCAATCTGTAAAAGTAATTGCATTGGTTTAACTTATTTAACTCTCCTTACAATAATATTTATAGCAGAGCAAGAAAGTAAAGAAATAAACGATGATAAATAGATAAAATACATAGGAAATGGGAATTGTTTTCCAGTTTAATTACGCTGTCACATAAAATTATCACAGAAATACACTATGCCGACAAGAGGAATACATTAAAATCCCATTACGCTATGCAGAGTTGGCTTGCTTTTGTTGCCGTTTATTCCATAAACAGCTTTTCATCTTTTCAACTATCATGAAAAGTTAAACTTTCTAAAAAAATACAGTGGTGCAAAAAGGACAACAGAGGCTTTAGCACTTGATGGTTAGCCTGTAGCACAAAGCTGGGAAGCAAAAATGTCATACCTTTCTCTTCAAGAATAAATCTGACTACAGAGTAAAATTTGAAGGGAAAAAAATGCCCGCTCAGAGTAATATTCGTTCTTTTTTCTTTTCCCCTCGGACACAACTCTTACCTGGAGAGTTTTTGCATAGCTGTAGTCTCTATATACTTAACACTACAAGAAGGGCAGGACCAACAAGCAGGCAAAACATTAAAATAAAAGAACATCTGTTTTTTTCTTCCGAGCCAGATATTTGTGGTTTCAAACTAAAGTTCACCTCATAATTTCTTTTCGTGATGAACAGCATTAACACGTATGGTATTTTTTACCCATGTGCTTTTTGTGTCTTGGGCTGAACACAAAATGACAGCCTCACTAGAGGCACAGAGAGGTATGTATTTCTCTGAAGAGGACTTCATTTTTCTTCTTCTCCTCTATTTTTTTCAGAACCGTTGAAGCTTAGCTTGTTTGAAAAGTCATCCGCTTAGAATATAGGTAAAGAACACTATGATTCTGCAGTTAGTGCTAATAATACGGTTGCGTTATTTTGACTTCTGAATTATATCATAAATCTTGTTGTATTTTTACATGTGCAACTTCTAAAGCTGTATGATTAAGTGGGAGTTGGTGCTTTACTTAATTTTTAAAAAATTAAATGTCACTCTTTAGGGTTCCAGTAAAAATCTAGAAAGTACGATCCTTCAGAGACTTCAAATTCAGAGGAAAATTTTTAATGTAGACTTCATTAATTTTCAAAATCTTATCATTTTTAAACTTCCTTTGTAAATTGTTAGCATCTGATTGATGAGGTTTGATCAATGAGGATAAGCAATACTGTGAGTAGAAAGAAAATCTCTAGAATACAAAATACCCGTGAAGAGAATACCATCTGCAAACTGAAATCCCAAAAGATAAGTCAGCTTCCTGTGTAAGATGAGATTTAGGTCATCAAAGATACTCCTAGTGCTTGTCA
>VZSC01000348.1:1240392-1265297 GCA_013398225.1 Steatornis caripensis | reverse complement strand
TTGTCATACTTGAATAAATTAAATGAATGGACTTGCTCCAAAACTTTATTCCAGCTCTTTAAAATTATGTGTATGCTGTAAGAATGATTTTTTAAAGCTGTCTATTGCTATAAAAGAACAGCTATAACTAAAGTAAGCTATCATTACANAACACGTATGGTATTTTTTACCCATGTGCTTTTTGTGTCTTGGGCTGAACACAAAATGACAGCCTCACTAGAGGCACAGAGAGGTATGTATTTCTCTGAAGAGGACTTCATTTTTCTTCTTCTCCTCTATTTTTTTCAGAACCGTTGAAGCTTAGCTTGTTTGAAAAGTCATCCGCTTAGAATATAGGTAAAGAACACTATGATTCTGCAGTTAGTGCTAATAATACGGTTGCGTTATTTTGACTTCTGAAGAGATTTTTGGAAGAGATCGTTTATTATACTCCAAAACTGCCTGTTATTTACAGTTCTTATTAAAAAAATTGAACGTGAAATGCATTCAAATTTCACCAAAGCTGTAATACTGTTAACTTGCCTTCTCATAGTAGCAAATGGTATTTTGGCTTTCAAGAATGATTTATAGCCTTTATACCACCACATGAGCTTTTCCAAAGGACAAAAATTGAAAACATCATCTGAATGTTTATACAAATCAGAGACCAGCACCTTAATTCTCTTCTTGTTGTTTTCTGATCTTAACCCATAGTACCTTTGGTGACACAGGTACAGAGTTAATGTTTTTTGGGTTTGTTTTTTTTTTTTTTAAACGGGCTTCTGATTTTAGCAGCTCAATATTAGGTAAAGCCTAAATTTTAGATATGTACAGCACCTAAACTACCCTGAAAGGTAGTGCCCATCTTCAGTAGCCTCAGATATGCACCTCAAAATATTTTCAGAACTGGAGACTTGTCAAAACTGTCTCTCATTAAAGATGTTGAGAATCAACTGCTATAATTGCTGGAGTTCAGACACTATCATTATGAAGGTACTTAAAGAGATACGTAAAATAAATATACTCACTCCTAATGAACATTTCTTTTAGGTTTTGCCCTTTATAAATCATGCCATTCTTATTTTTGCTTGGAGAGTTGGGTTTAAACAAATTCAAAATGGAACTTTACCAGAATCAAATCTCGTCTGTTTTCACCAAGAACCGTGAACTTGGCTTTGATGGGTTTAATTTGAAGGTTCCCTGAGATTTGCATTGTTGTAAACATTTCATGCAACAGTAAAGGTAATATCCATTTAAGGAGGAGAGCAGGGGAAATATCTAAGTGATACTGAGTTACAAAAGGACAGCCCGGAACTGAGTGATGTCATGAGTTGCTGTCTTCATCCTATTAGTCTAAAGTCATTTAAAAATCTTTGAAATGTTGTCTTTCTATGAAAGAGGGAGGAAATTCAGAATCTTTGCATCAATGCTTTCAGGCTTAAGATTGATGCCCACTTCCACACACCTTTTCGGGATAAAGTCTTGTTCAAGCTAATAATAATAATTAACATCACAAGTATCGCAGTAATAAACAAGTAACAGTGTTACACACACCAGGTAAAAAAAACTAATTACATCCATCAGCTTGAGTTATTACTATTTTGCTTCATGCATGACAACATTTATCATCAAAACCATGCAGAAATACCGCACAATAATGGCAGAATCATCCTGTAGGGTCATTTGCACTTCCTTCCTCCTTAATAATCTTGGACTCCAGGCTGTCCTCAGTGGAGTCAGTAGAAACACAAGAGGAGCACAATTCAGGCCCTTTGGCCACAGATGAGATTCTGAAAGCCACTCACTTCTAGGAGTAAACTGAGGTTTCACTTGAAATTCCAGTAGTGGTGGCTTTGTGCCTCTTCAATTGAGCAATATTCTTGGCATAACAGAAATAATGCTTATCTTTAAAAGCATTTTCTAAGGTCTGCATTTGTCACACTCATATGGCAGAGTATTAAGGCTTCTTTCTATCACATTTCACACGTGCATACCTTCGGCAAGAGCACAGAGACCCTCTTATCTCTGAACATGCTCCTCAAAACACGAAGAACTAAACAGAGGTAAAAATCTATTTCTCTTGCTAGTTTTTTCATTTTCTAGAAAATTAAACTACACACGCACAGAATCAAGAATTCCTTAAAGGAAAGGCACTGGAAGGGTTGGGGTTTTTTTGTTTTGAAAAAATCAGGAAATTCTTAAGTGATAGGTATCAGTACAACACCACCACCGTACCTTGTTGTCTTTAGAAGTCAGATACAGAACTGAGTCTCTAAAATCGAGGAAATTGTTGTTCCTAAAATAATTCCTCCACACTATCATTGAAGCAGAATATGGAATTCCTGAATGTTTTTCCAGCCTGCACCAAAAATTGTACTCAGATGTCCAGGGTTGTCTGTCCTGGACTTGAAGTCTTTTTACCAAACCTAGGAGAAAGCAAAAGAGCCAAGCGAGTCAGAATGTCTGTCAGTTAGTGTGTGGTAAAGCTGAGAGGTTTTTATCACTGATGCCTAGTAATAACTTGGGACATCTGTTTGGTAAATAGTACCTAAAGTAGTCCCATATAAAGGCCTCAACTCAGTCTAATATTTGAGTCATCCAGTCAGAAGCAGAGGGACCATTGCTGTGCTTTGATGTGAGTACCTTGCTGACCCAAGGCCAACGCGGTGATGTGAATTTACGCACGACGTTGTGGTGAAGCCTGTACAGGTTATGTCAATCGTGCTATGGCTGAGCATTTCCAGTCTTCATTTTCTGTAAAGTCTATGGCTTCCCTTTGCCACAGGCTGGCAAGGTGTATCATGCCTATAATACTGTGTTCTGATTTGTCAGATTAAGACATCGATTGCATCGATTAAGATACAGATGAGTCACATGCTAGTGAACTAAGCAGTTAAACGGATTTTGGGGGACATTCAGCTGCAAGGAATTTTACAAGTGCCAGCTCAGATTTTTCCTTTGAACTGCATTAGCCATAAATATTGATTATTCCTGTAGGTCCTGTATATGAAGAATTTGATCTGCTTTCTAAAGGGGTTCAGCGGCAAAATATGAACATATTTATTTCCCAGCCAGATAAATGAGTTACTTCAGTAGAGAAGTTTTGATCATGTGACTCAAAGTGCAGAAAAATTTAAATATTTCCTTCCCTGTCTGTTTGAAACTTTTACCATTATATAAATATATACATACATGTATGTTTACATAATATACACATACAAAATATTGCAAATTTTGACAGATTCACTGGGTCATTTTGTTTGAATAGCAAGGCAGCAAACACGTTCCTAAACAAAAGGATAATCCAATTTCATTGCTAAAATATGAAGTGCATTTAGTGTTTCCTACTATTTGTGAATAACTGCTATCTGAAAATAGTAATTTAGGAATAATATTGAGCAGGTGACTACTCAGTGCTTAATAGGAACTAGCAATTAGTGTATGCAAATCAACTAAGACAGCAGCATCTCAATTGCTGTTCTGCATAGAGGAATAGTTAATTTGTAGGAATACGTGTTTCCAGCTCAGATTTTAGAAAGTCACGTTTTCCACTGCTGAAAACCTCAATACCTGTAATATTTGTTGTGCATTTTATGATTATTTTTAATGCCCTTGCAAACACGGCTAATAAAATGCTAACAAACCATCATCCATTACTTAATTATGTTTATCTAGACGGATAAAGTTGAGGTGGGGGGAGCCTGTGGGAAAAAATATTGTTTCCCATTTGGCAAACACAGACTAAATTTACAGCTTAATTATTCCTTGTAGTGCTGTACAGAGATTTTCCTGTTAATCATACTCAGGTCCAGAGTTGATTTAAGAAAAAAAGTTGTGGATTTTTTTTAATTATTATTATTTTTTTAGTGAGGTTTAAAAAGTGTGTTGACTCCCTATTAAATCAACTTCCCCTCCAGTAGGAGATTTAAATGTTTGTGAGGCTTCACTGGGAACTACACAGGGAGCTCTTCTGACAGTGATAAAACATCTTCTATAAGGCAAGACAAATATCTCAGAAAATAATGTTACAGTTGCCTTCAAAAACTTTGCCTATGGAAAATATCACAATAATTCATCTTAATTAATAAAAATACCTCTATGTTTCAGCAGCCAAGTGCAAGAAAAATAGAGGTCAGTTCTGGAAACCTTTATTCATGAGAACATCCCACTACATTCCAAAAGATCACTTGTGTGCACAGTGATGCCCATGTGATTGAACACTGCAGTTTATCTCTAGATGTGTTTTTCAATGCTCCACGAGATCTTTTAAATTTGAAATCTTTAAATGGTGGTTTTTCAAAGCCAAATCTGTGCCAATCACCACAGGTCCACTAGACATTAAAAGCAAAATCACAGATCGTGTCTTGTAACACACTTGAGTCTTCTTGCAAAGGCAGCCTAGGAAGTGCTTACCGAGATGAGAAAAATGATCAACCAATCTTCACAGCATATTCTTCAGCAGTAACTGGGGAAAACTAGTCACACTGAACTCGTACGTGAAGACATCTTGTTTTAGTGCTGAAGCTTACCATCTTCACAGTCATGAGAGAAATCTGTCCATCAGCTATCTGCATTTGAAATCGACAGGTTGGCAAAAGATTGTTTGGCATATCTTGTCTCGCTCTAGCCAGCTGTGATTTGATTAACTTCTATGTTAAGTAGCTACTACATTGCTTTCTGTTAAGTATGTAGAAGTATATACTGTGAAGAGTTACGAAGTTTGATTCCGCCCAGACTACCTTCCAAACTTGGCACAAAGCCTGCCTTTGTTGCAGGAACACAAAAACCCCACATCAACGTTGTAAAGGGTGTCTGAATTCTGGATATGCATTAATGAAATATTTCTCCTGATTTTTTTTTCCCCTGACATTTTTGTGGTTTTTTCCTGATATGGGAATAAGCTGTAGGTTGTTAAGCACCAGTAAGAAAAATAAGGAAAAGATACTTTACTTACAAGAGTTGAAAATCTGTTCAGTAAAGATATAACGTAAGAAGAAAAAGCTTAATCCAAAAACCCATACACAGGTATTGCTAAGATCTCATTTATCAGCCTCAGTAAAATGCTGAATTAATCCTTTTTGCATAGATTTGAACCTATACTACCAGATCATTTAGAAATTTACTACTGGACTATTTGCCTTCCATTTTCTGGACATCAGTGTAATTCTTGGGTAGCCTATTATAAAATGCTACCTATATTAGTAGTTCTTGAAGACATCTTTGTGTCGGAACAGATTATACTTTAAAAAAAATAGCTGGAAAAGTTTTTGTTTTCTTCTTCAAAAATCATCTGTAATCAAAAAGCAAATATTTATTTCTATGTTTTTCTACAGATCATCACGTTGCAATGAAGAATACTGAACAGTCACATCAACGCAGTTACAGAAAAGGGTATGACCTTTTTTCTGATGTTATCATGCCAGCAACAATTTTGGCATACATGAAGGTACAGTGCTTTAAAAGGTGCTTTTAAAGACTTTAAAAGATTTGTGTTTCCTTCATGGGAATTAGCTCTATCAGCGTAAAAAGTTTCATACTGATCTCCATCCATATGAAAGGAACTCTTTCTACTTTTCATTAAATCACTATAAAGCAGAAGGAGCTCTTGTTTCTTTTTACTTAAGCTACAGACACACCCTAAATGAGACCCACTTTTTACATCAGAATTGTTTTAATGCATTTTCCTTAAATCATCAGGAAAAAAATAGAAAAAATAAAATAAATACGAAAGTGAGCTTTTAGGAGAACTGCTGATAGTACTGGATGACAGCATACATGGAATTAGGAAAAGGTAAAAAAAAAAAAAAGGAGACATTGGCATTAGGGATGCCATGTATGGACTTAAAGCTTTTGAAACTCAATACAAGGTTCTCTACTGCAAGACGCAGAAGCAGTTTCATAGCCTTAAAAGCATTGCTAAAAGATAGCCAACTTGCAGCAAGATAAAAAATATCAAAGTCATTACTGATCACATGTTCCCTTCCGTCAAAAGCCTTTCCAGACACTGATCAAATATTAAACAGAAGAACAGTCAGAATTGGCCGATAGTAAAATCTGCAATAGAAAATTCAGAGACCTAGAACTTAGTGCTTTTTAAACTTGACCAGGAGGAAAGAGGAGTTAAAAAACAGCAGTTCCTAACAAACTCTTCAAAAATAGTTAAAAATGTTTCTCCTTCTCTGAAGGAAGGAACTTAATATATTAAATGAGAAAAATACAAACCTTTAATATGTTAATTTGAAAAGCTGAATCGTTGTTCCCCAAGTTAAGTAGGTGTGCAGACAGAGCCAACCTTATTTAAGTCATAAGAATGATAATTAGGGTCGCTCTTCAGGAAAGCTCTTAATCACATGCTTACAGAAGTCGATAGCTTGAAATACCTGTCTAAGCACTTTCCTGAAAGGGGCCTTACTAGGTGAAAGTTAACATACGATGATCATATGGAAAGTAACTGAATAATTTCATGCCTAGTTACAGGCCAGACAAACACGAACTCTCATTTCTTACTCAGTTTTCACATGTAAAGGATTTCATTTTACTACGGGGTTCCTGGTAATAGTTGGATTTTTTCAGCTGATGACAAGTGCATCAAAAAGCCTACAAAACATCATCCCCTACATGTGATGTATTAGAAAACCTGTTTAAAAAGTGCGATGCAAACGCAGAATATTAGAGCATCTTCTTCGAATGAAAATTAGCTATTGGGGAAAAAAATTAAATATCCTCTTGTAGTGAATATGGACTAGTTACTATCATCTAAGATAAAAAAAACTTCTTCAACATTTCAGACTCATAAAAATTCTCCTGGCAGATTTAAAAGGTAAAACGTTATGTTTATATTGATGATACTATCATTTTCTCTTAGGACCTGGATCAGCATTTAGCAAATGTAATAGCTGTACTATGAATATTACAGTCTCTGAGCTTAACTCTACATCTTAAAAATGAAAAAGCTATAGAATATAGATTAAATAATCTGTAGCATATTTTGTCAAAAACAAATTGGCTGTAGACCAGGTAAGTTGTTTTAGTTTGCATGTTTCCCGCGCCCTGAAATATGAAGCCAATCCAGCGGTCTTGGTTTTACAAATTGGTATCATCTATATACTCTAGTTGTCTACCTTTGAAGAGCCTCTTAATAACATATGGGGCAGGGAGAGAAAAAACATCAGATAGATAGATGAGCATAGAACATTTCTAAAAACTCTTTAAAACTGTCCAATTAATAATCTTGTGAATAAGGCCTGCTTGTTAAATGCCTATTTGTATAAATGCTACTTAAAGGCAAATTTATCAGACTAGTGAGAATTTTGTTTCTATATCCTGATATCTATGAGAAAACATTTGTTCCCCATACTGAACTGATAACACTACAGAATACAGTCACACCATAAATAAAACCCATCAAGAAATTTCTGAAAGCAAAGGTAGTCACGCATTCATAGAATTAAACCACTGTTGTATGAATTATTTTAATCACTGGTAAATCCATGCAAACAAAGGGATTTCCTTTAATAAAAATATCAAAGCCCATAATTATACAATTAGTCTGGTGTTTCCAAAACTGTTCAGTGTTAGCCTAACTTCTCTCCTATTGAAGTCAATAACTGGCTCAAGGGAGAGAAAGGTGCTAGTACAGAGTTTGGACCGGTCTGTCTAAAGGTTTTAGAAGGGGCATTACTCCTCTAGGAAATGCCAGCTTAGTGAGACAGTAGCATTACACGCAGGCCAGCTCGAGCTCTCAGGGTGCAACTACAAACCCCGGATCCTCCCACAGGCTATATCAAATGCCAGTGGTCCAGACGCAGATGCTGAGGTGCAGTCAGGAGGTAAGGATACCAGAAGACGGTTCACGACAAGCAAGCCCACCAAATTTAAAAGTATGAAGCACATTTAAAAATATTCTCCAACAGTTCTATTTGTTCTCAATGGAGATTTAAAAGAAGGACACCAGCCAGGAGCAGCAGATCCATAATATCCATATTGTCTGCAGCCACGTGATAGTCTCTCTTCTGACCTGCAGGTCAAGACTGGCATGAAGCTTCTATTCAAATCAGGATGCTCACAAGAATCCGAGTGCTCTAGGTACCATTAGGTTCATCAGGCAACTCTGCCTGCATAAACCTCCTGTACTCCAGGATTGTCTCCCCGTAACAAAATTGGGTAAGATGGCTAAAGCTGGATTCACTGGTTATATTGTTTAAGTCTCCTGTACGAATTTGTTGCGTGAGTGTCATTCAGCAAATATTAAAGTATGACTTGTGCTCCGTTCCTGAAGAAATTTCTTCAGGAACTGAAGTCCTTCACACTCAAAGGTATAATTTTGCTATTTTAAGGGGTTGTGTTGGAAGAGAGAGCAGCCTGGAAGTGGCAAGCGGCAAGAAATAAGGACGCTCCAATCACCACAGTCCCAGGGTGATGCCATGAACAGAAACTGGTAGCAGCAGCACGGGCCACTGCTTCTCCTCCTTTCTCCCAACAGCAGCCAGTCAGATAACAGATTGATGTAGTGTTTCAAACGTGTTACATAAAACCCAACAAATCCAGCTCCAGCCGTCATAGGAAATAAAAAGAACATTTTCTTTCCTAGCCACTGTCCCCACTGGAATCCCTCTGAGAAAAAGGCAGGCTAAAGTCCTCTCTGAGCTGGCAACCATGGTCCCAAGGAACCAACAATTCCTGGAATCTATTAACTGCCCTTCCACCCCCAAACCAAGGTTAGGTGATAAATTCTGCAGATTTAGAAGGAGGAAGCAGAAATAAAACTGAGCAGTGGATGTAGGAGCTTCCAAATTTTGTCTTTAGTAAGACTAGAAATTAGGAACGAATGGAGAGACACAGGTATCGAGTCTGGCTGTTTTAAAATGTATACGCTACGAACTTCATGAACTACAGTATACGTTTCAGGGGTAGCTGGAGTCAGACGACATCAAGTTACTGAATCTGTTCAATTTGTATGCTAATACAAATACAACACAACAGGAATAGCTGTTTCATAGCTGGATTGCCAGTTATCAAAAGGACTAATTTGTAAATAAAATGGAGGACATCATAGCAAAACATTATACACTAACTTGAAACACATTTTAAATAAAAATTCCATTATGGAAGAAATACGTCTTTTCACACTCTTCTGAATAAATTTTTGCCCCTCTCCCATAAAAGTCAGGATTTCCAATGGGGAAAAAATTGCAAAACTGCTATGTGGTAGTAATATGAATGCTTTGGAAAAAATGGCATCTCTCCTTTACCAGCTGAGAGAACCATGACGTAGCATGGATCAAAGCTTAATGTCCATTTACTGTATCTACAAAGTAGATCAAAAATTAAAATTTATCTTTGTACATCCAGTAAAGAATATTAACCTTTCAAGCATGATTAATAAAACAGGAAACTTCTTTCTCAAACACAGAGGCAATCAACGACCTTTTTTTCATCTTTCAGTAGTGCTGCATGTTACAAAATGCAAGTAGTGTGTTTCACGGACTGTTGGAAAGCCGTATTTTTGCCTAAGATGTAGATATATTTCCTTTAAAAAATAATTTAAAAATCTTAATCCAGAATTTTTAATAAATCATATTTCTTAATATTTGAAACTTAGCACTAGATGTGCAAGAAAGCCTGTCTTTAGGAAGCCAACATACTGACCATACATTTTAAATACAGCTGAATAGCTGTGATGGCTTTTATTTTAATGGCTATTTTCAAAGACGTGACAAGATAGTATTTTAAGGAGCAGCAAATGCACCAAAATTTCACAAGCTGCAGGTGTTCATAAATACGTGAATAGGTTAGTGTCTTCTACAAAACCACAGTGATAATTTCCTTAAATTTTTGGTCCACTGTTTTTTCTCAGTGGAAATCAAATGAGCATGTGGGTCTTTCAAATGTGAAATACTACTTCTTCCGCTGCATATTTCATAATCAAAGAACAGGATATTTTAGTTTAATTTAAATTATGAGAAAATAGCGGACATTGGGGATTGGGTAATAATAATCTATTTTAAGTTTAATGGGATGTTCCTCAAATCAATTCACCTGATCTATCATAGAGCTAGATTTGTTAGTCCATTTAAGGCAGTCTGAAGCTGTTACAATGAAACACTCCTAACTCAACCTGTATGACATAAGACAGTAAAGAAAAGGACAGGTAACTATTCTTCAGGAAGTCTTGTAGCCTGCTTTCACTTTACATAAGCATTTCAATGGAATTATCAATATGCTTGCATGTTTTCATCCTTTTGCAGTTGCAGGAGATTTGAAAGATCTGAGGTCTTGGTGGTAGGAAATGTGGATAGGATATTAGCAGAGTTGTTTGAAGCAATTTCAAAGAATTCTGCATTGTGTTCAGATGGCAAATAATCCAAGATATTTTTGTGTACGCAGAACCCGAAGTCCTTTCTTAAGGAAATTTTAGGCCATATTTCAGTGGACCCCACTGGAAAAACCTGTATAAGAAAATGATGGAACTGAGAGTGCAATGCCTTCTACGCCGTCTGCTTGGGGGCCTAAAGCAGGAAGCTTTCAGGTGTTAGAATGCATGAGATGGCATGCATAAGAAAAACAGCACTATGAAAGCTGTGGAGCTTGTCTCGATCACTGAAAAAAAGTTCTTTTAGAAGATAATAATATTAGGCAAATTCTGTACCCTTTAGGTAGTAAGTCTGGTGAAATCGGCTGGATCATAGATCGTAGAGACTGGGGCTCTCAGAAAAGCAATCCAGAATTTAAGTCACAGAAAAACAAACATTTTAACACTTAATTAAACATTGTAACCAGTATACGTATGCTTATAATCAAACATCCAGAAGCATTCTGAAAACAAAATTCAGCATCGCATATAAATTGAATTCACACCCACTTCCTCAATTTCTATCAGTCTTAAACAGACAAACAATGCTTGTGCCATGCTCTCACTGGTAATGAACTTGGGCTTACATGATCTCTGGAGAGGTTTGGTTTTTTTCATTGCCAAAGAAGTGTTCATTTACTCGAATAAGTTTTAATAAACCCAGCAAAACAACATCAACAAAGCTTAACATCAAAAGCCTGATATACAATCAACTTACAAACGGTCTCTGCCTGCAATCCTGAATATTACCTGTTGTTTTTCCACTTCTGGTCTTTATCTAAATTCTCCCTGAATTCAATGGATATTTGGCAATTAAAACACAAAATAAAACTTCAGGATTAAGCCATTACTGTCATAAATCCTACTAAATTAAACTAAAACAGTTTTGTTATTCTAGATCTGGACTAAAGGCTGTTGCACCATAGGGCAGCGTGGTGCTTCAGTTTAACCCCAGACTTACAGCCACATTTTTGCTAAATTAAAAATGAACACTACATTATACATTAACACCCACAGGAAGTTTTACTTATGGAATAAAAACTGCGTATAGCTTTATGAAATTCTAGTCCAATTGTATTGGTGTTACATGAAATGCACGTAGGCTGTATTTCTACATGTTCTTACTCTGTAGAATGGTAATACCATTTCTTAGTTGTAAGAGCAGAGGCTGGCATAATGGGGCCTTCTGCTTTTCATAACAACCCAATGTATGTTATTAAAAAAGTTGAGTGGTGCACCTTAACTCTCAAATGCTATTGAGAAACTTAGCAGAATTTAATGACTAATGCCAATCTACAGTAACGGAAGGTGTGATCCAATATTTGCAAATAGATACAAATTCCTTAACAGCAAGCTTAAGTGGAAACTTAAATACCATTATCAGAAAAAATATGGCAAAAAATATTTGTCTAAGTCTACAGTAAGATTTTAATTCTTGCTGCTGTAAGTCTAGAATGTCTGTTTTGGTGTGGTCTTGGCTCAGTCCTTTGCTCCTGAGACAGAGTCACGCTACCACTCACACATGAAACAGATTATATTTGGATTTTCCAGTACTTGGCAGAACTTGGAATTCTGAGGTCTCCTTACCTTCAGATTTGATTTATATGTTCCTGTGAGCAGGGCAGGTGAACAGAATATAGCTCACAGTGGTATTTATACGCTGGAATTTTGAACTTGTCAAGGCTCTGCACCAAAGACTGAATGTAATCAGTCACTTGAAGTAGTGATAAATTTAGAATCAAGGCAGGGGAAAAAAATCATCTGCATTTGAGCTATTCGCACAAAACCTAACAGAGAACAAATGCCCCATCACTGTCAACAGAATTAATATTCTGTCAAATCTGCAGTCATATTCTGTTCTATTGAGATTAACTTTACCTGCTGAATGTTGTGAAATTTATTTCAGTGGCCTATGACCACCATACATCAGCATCTGACCCCTATCTATATAAAACAATAAGCACGATCTTA
The DNA here is from genome assembly GCA_013398225.1 of Steatornis caripensis. NCBI lineage: Eukaryota > Metazoa > Chordata > Aves > Caprimulgiformes > Steatornithidae > Steatornis > Steatornis caripensis. The sequence continues at coordinate 1,252,996 of VZSC01000348.1, read as the reverse complement.
AGGCTGTCTTAAAGGCTGTCTGAGAGATGTATATTTACTGACATATAACCTGACTAAAGCCAAACATCATTACCCCTGTGACTGATTGGAGGGCAGCCATAACTTAACAGTTTTATTTCCCTTCTACAGCTGAGCTCCTTGACCATGCTAGCTGAGCTGACATGGCATTTCAAGTCTTGTTACCAGCTCAATGGTTCTCTTATTTAAAAAAAAAAAAGTGGGGGGAGGGGGACTGCAGAAGAAAAAGAAAAGGCACCCCCCTTCATTTAGTCTCTCCATCTTGATTGTTGCTGATGGGCTATCAATAATTTCAACTTGGTTAAGCAGCTGGCTGAAGGTTAAATAAATTCTGCCTAGTTGTTTGCATGATCGTACTTGAATTCAAAAATTTCCATTTGAAGTGGATTTCTTTTTGGCTGCTCCTTGGGAAGTTCTTATTGAGCCCAACATAGGCTAGAAAAGAAGGTATTTTTGTGGAGACGCACAAGAACAAAATTAAAGTTGATGGGGCAAGGCAACCACACTTAGAAACTTCTGAAAGGAAATCTAAAGGGATAGTAAAGGCTTCATATACGTATTTACACACACCCCCCAATTTAGATGAGGGCAACAGGAACAGAGGTTCAGAAGGATTTTGCCCAACTGCTTTAGTAGATTGTTAAAATCTAAGAACAGATTGTTGAAATCTAAGAACGTTTGTGAATCCACCAATTCACAAATGAATCATGACTTTAAAAGAAATAAGATGGCTCATGCCATTTTGCCTACAATGTGTTCAATTAGCTTGCGCACTACTATTTTGACACCCAGAGAATTATTGACAGCATGCAGAACGACCTAGGCGTCTCATCCAACGTGTGTACTAATATGCTGTTAATAATGCATTCTGTGGACTCAGCATTCCTCTCACTGGCATCAGCTTTATTGTTTTTGTTTATATAAGTACTTATTTCTTGGGAGTATTCCTGTTTTACTCCAGTACAAGGAACTCCAAGCTCAATATGAATCAAATACACGTGCTTTCACATTTAGCTGTAGTAAGGTGATTTTGGAACAAACACACTCCTCGTTACTGAGACGCAAAGAAAATGCACTTTGAAATTTGTCTAAAATAATCAGAACAGTTAGTGACTTAAGTAGCAGCTGGTGTCCTGTTACAGGAGGAAGAGAATTATGTTTTGAAGACTCGCGTAGCTGCTCTACCTCATATAGGTTTAAGTGTATAGTCTACTTTTACACAGCAGTTGATTTTTCATTATCAGATTACCTGCATTTTCAGTGGTTTGCTACTGAAAGGCAGTGAACTACTTCAGAGAGAGAAGTCAAATTCAGGTCATAAATCTTGAGTGCAAGAGCCTGCACATCTATAGTTACCCCACACAGCAAGTGCCTTCCTTGACTCACTTCCTTCAGCTTCCACTGTTCAGCATAGAGAATTCCTTATACCTACAAATAAATACCCCCACTCACTGATATGTGCTGCATGGCATTTCTCCACAGACACTGCATCTTACTTAAAAGCCTTGTTGACACAGTCTCTCATTCATGCCTTTGCCCATTCCCTATTACGGAAACTAGAAGGTGAGAACCCGTTACCGGGCTGCAGAAGTAGCCACCAGAATTCACATGCAGATTGCCTCCACAACACCATTCACAGCATAGCTTTCCCCCCAGCTTAACATTTTGTAGACTCCTGTTTTCCAATCCAAATCCTGTGTAACGAAAAACCTCAGGGACTGCCGATGCATAGCTTCAGTACGTTTCAGCAGTTTTAAGGCAAGGACGCTTCTTTGGCTGTGTGTCTTTCCCTCACGCTTCTGGGAGCTTTAAGAAGGGGAAGGAGGAGAATGCCCCTCCTCAAAAAGCTGTGCCAGTTAAATGAACAGAAGTCCCCAAGTAATTATCTTATTCCTCCCTCTTTCGCAAAAAACATGACACAGATACCTTCATTCAAATTAATTATGGTGAGTTNGTTTTACTCCAGTACAAGGAACTCCAAGCTCAATATGAATCAAATACACGTGCTTTCACATTTAGCTGTAGTAAGGTGATTTTGGAACAAACACACTCCTCGTTACTGAGACGCAAAGAAAATGCACTTTGAAATTTGTCTAAAATAATCAGAACAGTTAGTGACTTAAGTAGCAGCTGGTGTCCTGTTACAGGAGGAAGAGAATTATGTTTTGAAGACTCGCGTAGCTGCTCTACCTCATATAGGTTTAAGTGTATAGTCTACTTTTACACAGCAGTTGATTTTTCATTATCAGATTACCTGCATTTTCAGTGGTTTGCTACTGAAAGGCAGTGAACTACTTCAGAGAGAGAAGTCAAATTCAGGTCATAAATCTTGAGTGCAAGAGCCTGCACATCTATAGTTACCCCACACAGCAAGTGCCTTCCTTGACTCACTTCCTTCAGCTTCCACTGTTCAGCATAGAGAATTCCTTATACCTACAAATAAATACCCCCACTCACTGATATGTGCTGCATGGCATTTCTCCACAGACACTGCATCTTACTTAAAAGCCTTGTTGACACAGTCTCTCATTCATGCCTTTGCCCATTCCCTATTACGGAAACTAGAAGGTGAGAACCCGTTACCGGGCTGCAGAAGTAGCCACCAGAATTCACATGCAGATTGCCTCCACAACACCATTCACAGCATAGCTTTCCCCCCAGCTTAACATTTTGTAGACTCCTGTTTTCCAATCCAAATCCTGTGTAACGAAAAACCTCAGGGACTGCCGATGCATAGCTTCAGTACGTTTCAGCAGTTTTAAGGCAAGGACGCTTCTTTGGCTGTGTGTCTTTCCCTCACGCTTCTGGGAGCTTTAAGAAGGGGAAGGAGGAGAATGCCCCTCCTCAAAAAGCTGTGCCAGTTAAATGAACAGAAGTCCCCAAGTAATTATCTTATTCCTCCCTCTTTCGCAAAAAACATGACACAGATACCTTCATTCAAATTAATTATGGTGAGTTAGAATCATAGTTTGGGTTGGAAGGGACCTTTAAAGGCCATTTAGTCCAGCCCCCCTGCAATGAGCAGGGACATCTACTCGATCAGGTTGCTCAGAGCCCCATCCAACCTGACCTCGAATGTTTCCAGGGATGGGGCATCTATCACCTTTCGGGCAACCTGTTCCAGTGTTTCACCACCCTCACTGTAAAAAATTTCTTCCTGATACCTAGTCTGAATCTACCCTCTTTCAGTTTAAAACCATCACTCCTTGTCCTATCGGTTAATAAACTTTTTAGTGTGAAAAAAATTAATTTTCTCTACAAAAAAAATTTCTAACTTCAGTCTAAAACTGCCAGTTTATTCATCAGCCAGTGTCATTAGCATATCTGTCAATAGCTTAGAAAATACTGTCCTAATAAAACAGTAGGCTTCAATCAGCTATTAGCGCAACTCAGTAACTTGGCAGAGGCCACGCAAGTTGCTCATCAACTCACATATTTTAACAAGTTTGTAACCATTTTACAAACATGTAACAAGTTTGACCCATGGCAGCAATCTCTGCACAACAAGAATATTAACTGGAATAAAGTGATCATTTTATGAAACACTTTGTGGAAGCAAAAAGTACATACAATTATGTTTTCTTATCAAACTCTTGACCTCAGAAATTTCAGTGTCCATATTCAAAATGCTACTGTTCAGCTAGCCCCAGAGCTGGCCTCATTCCTTCCCTAAGTCCAGGGCACTTGTGCCAGGAATGATTAAAGCAGAAGGACAGTCAAACAACTGAAAATTTGGAATGTGAAGTGGATATATTACTAATTGCCTCTTTTGTTTGCTATTAAGGGAGGGGGAAAAAAAAAAAAGCATCATCACAGTTTTCAAAGTTTCTTAAAAACGCAGCTTTGAATTCTCAGTTCTTCGCAGAGCTTCTTCAGAAACATCAGGTATATTTTTTTAAAAAGCTTTTAAAGAATTAAAGGCCGAGTATCATATGTCAGTTCCATACTGACTAAGCATAAATTCATTGTACATGTTGTAGGGATGTTGGAATTTCTGCCAGTTTAGGACACTCTGTGTGTGTGTGTATATATATATATAAATATATATACACCAAATATGTATAACACACACACAGATTGACAATATCGGTATTGTCACAGGTAAGCTACATAAATAGTGCATGACTGGAAAAACTGCCACTTCTAAAGATAGCCACTTGCAAAATAAACCAATACTGAGCAATGGGACGTGAAGGGGACACCTCAGCACAATTGCATGGCTTATTTTGGGTTTGGAGTTTTTTTTCTTTAAACCCTTTTGGGAAGACTGCTATGGAGCATTCATGCGTTTCCAACACAACCAACCCCTAGCTTGAACCTTCTTACACTATATTACATCCTGAGTTGTTTTCTTTCATGAAATCTTGTTGATTTTCTGGAGGCATTCAGAGAAATTAGATTAAATTAGAAAAACATACCCCTGTAATATGTTGCCCACTTTGAAATTAAATTCTGTAACATGGTAGCTTTCAAAATTCTTAATTTATTAGAGTTTACAGATGTGACCACAATTTTAATTTTAGCTTTTTTCCTTTTATTAAATATAAAGTTTAAAAACTATTTAAGTGATACAACCTATTGTTATATCTACAGACAGTTTCTCTTTTCTGACTGAATGCTGTCTCTCTGGGTGTTGACTGCAGATGAAAAGTTGTATAGGTTACTAGCAAGAAAAAAAAAAGTAAATTAAATACTTTTCTTTCTTCCTCTGCCCAGAGATCCTTTGCCAGAGAAGATGCTCTAATTCTCGCATATCTCAAAATTAGCAATGCACCCTGCAAAATCTCTACATGTAAAGAAAACTGTTAACCCATGAAACATAATTCAGATTCACTGCAAGAAGGAAGAAACACTGTTTCTTCATCAAATTCCATTTTTCTTTAACAGTCTCTCAGCTGTCAGTTAGATAATGGCTGCTTGGTTCTGCACTCATGTAACTGGCAACAATTCCTATTCCAATCTACATTATGTTCATCTGTTAATCTGATGACAGAATTTGTCTCCTTAGGCAACAAATTTGGGGACTAGAATTTACCCACCAGTAGGTTTCATTCCACTGAAGGGTGAATTAAGGTGGATTTGTAACGTCTTTGTTTATCTGAAAAATTTAAATATATGGAAAGAACTTGAAAGCAGATTTAATTTAAGAGAAAAGGAAAGCCATTATATAAACAGCAGCAGATCTCATCCAGAATATGTCACATAAATATCATACTATCAAACAAGAAATGTAAATTATCATACATACTCTATAATTGAAAAGTGTATTATACATTAGTGAAGTCACCCATTTATCTAATCATAATCAGTTCCAATAAAATCTCATTTAGGAAAGTTGAATGTAGTTCAGGGTGGATGGTTATGAGGATATCAGTCATATGAGTATGCACTGAAACAGTTTTGAAAGGTAGTACTTATATGTAGAAATCCAATTACTGCATACCTCCCATGAAAGAAACCCTGATGTGGGCTAAACTGTGGGATTCAGAACGAGGGGGGAAAAAAAGTGAAGCAAGTACACTCAATAACTAAATGATGTTTTAAGGAAATTTTTACTCAAACAAGATTATACATTTGCAAGAAGTCATCACAGGAATGACGTGGTGTTTAATGCTAGTAAGAGATGGTTCAAAAGCAGGGGAAACATTCTGACATATCATTTGAAGGTTCTGATGAATATACAGCTTGGATCCAAACCTCCCATGCTTGGTTTTATAAATCCAACTTTTCAATAGGAGAAATTCTGATTGACCTAACATATGCAAGTCTGTTACCAAAGAAGGTAATGTGCAACCATTTTCTGTCACTGCTGCCCTTCTACTGTAGCACTATAGTTAAAATACCCTCCAGACACGAACATTAAGTGGTTTTGTTGAGCTTCTTGACACAAAAAGACATGAAACAGACTAATTTTGCCATTCATACAGGACATCATTCCACGAGAATTGCAGGAACGCTTGCTAGCTTGGCTTCAACAAAAATGCCAGTGACTTAATACAACAGTAAGGTAATTGGAGTAAAATGCGTATCCTGACTACCGCTGAAGCAGCAGTTCATGTTGAATAAGTAATTTGGTACCATTAGCCTCTTCTGAAATTATCATTAATGATTTTGTCTTCTGTTCTCCATTTATTGTGCACAGCTGCTCACCTAATCACTTGCATAAACTTATCTTAACCTATGGATTATTTATTATACATCCATCACTCTTCCAACAGTGGCAACCTAAGCTACACTGTTTTTCTCTTTTCTGCAGGTTCCAAAATTTCAACTTTCTATATGCCTAATGCCTATTCCATTGTGAATACTCATATACATACTGATGGCAATATTTATATGCATATATATTCAAATCACTTTTTAATACATGGATAGCATAGAGAACAACAACTCAAACATCTCAATGTTCTTCATCAAAATGGGGTACAAGAAATGAGAAAATATAAGCTTGACAAAAAGAATATCCATATATCCTCTTTGATTTTTTTGGTACTTGCTAAGCCCGAGGTATAATCCTTCATCAAATACTGCAATTCCACCTTATTTCTTAGATTGCGGTATCTTTGTTTCTTCACAAAATCCAGTAGATTCTAAACAAAGGGGCTTCTTCAGAAGCTCATGGGGAAAAAAATCAACTATTTTGACTACCCTGTTCTTGCAGCCGTAGGTAGTCCTGATTTGCTCTGCTTTGCCTGGCTAGATGTACAACCACATATACATGCAATTTATCCAATTTTAATAACATACTAGTAGGCTAGGACACTTGGAAAAATAACCATGATGATCCAACAGGAGTGATCAGGATACCTTATTCCCATTTTTGTCTTCTATTGCCATATTTCAAAGTAGGATAGAGCTAATTAAAAGCATATAGGCTGTTTTTAAGAGGAAATGACAAAGGAGTTGCTGGTGGAAACTAGTTGGCCAGGCTGAACATTATACTTGCAAACATATGTTAGAAGTAACTCTTGGCTAGACATAGGCCCTCTTCCTACTTCACTTGCTTCTAAGCTTTTCTGATTCACACGTGCCAAGTTAAATATAATTCCCTTATTCTGGAAAACGTATCTTACAGGCTACATGAAGAAAAGCCAACAGATCTAGACTACAAAGGAGACGCAGGAAGCCTACTGACTAGAAAAGCAGATTTAGGAAGTGAGAAGAGACATAAAGAGGGACCTATCCCCACATACCGGCACAGATGCCCTGAACATTCCTTACTTCGTGAGGAGGGCTAGCCTGTTTCTCCATTTTGTTTTCCTTTCTAGCAGCTCCAAAACTCCTTATGCAACTCTGTAAGAAGCCACTGTGCAATCATTCACTTCCATTTGTAAGTAGGCTTGTATGCAACTGAATTGCCCTGGTCAAAATTGTCTGCTGTTGTCACAATGCGGCCTTGAGAACAGCTACTTGTTTGACACTTCTGGGCGATGTCCTTCACACCAGTAAGTTTGCAATCAAACCAAAGTAAAGCTAAGAAATGCTATATGCCTTTCTGTATTTGACTTCAAAGATCCCTCCTCTACTTCTCTCGTGATACACTTGCTGTTCTACTTGCTGTTTTCCTTTTCAAACTATGGGAACACAGACCACGGGTGGAGAATTGACATGCTCAGCATTTCCTAATGCTGCCTATAAAACCTCTGAATTAACATGAACCACAGGGTGTTACTTTCCAAGCCACATCACACTGTGCTGCTAGAGTTAGCACAGTGAAGCAAGATGCACCCAAAAGACATGTACACCTAGGAAAACTAGTCTTGCTCACTTCCACTGCACGGGAACAGCACTTAAACATCTTGACCGCAATCATGCAATTCTACTCACGAAACACACAGTATGAAAAGGAGATCTCGCTGATCTCCATAGAAGATACACTACTGTTGCAGAAAGACCAAATAGCATAAAGAACTAGATGGGCTCACAGCAAGAATTTAAGGGAAGATCAAAGACTGCAAGCACAAAGACTTTCAGTGCTGGAGAACTATGTCTAAAGAGATTGAGAGGTGACAAGATGCAGGAAGAATGCTGCACCCAGTATTCTGTACCTAGCATTTAATACCATTCTCTGATTGTCCCAACAGCTTTAAGAGATTTTTTTCTTTCCCATCTCAGCCTGTAAAAATAGTATTACTGATATCCTGGTGTCAGGATCAACTCCTATAGCAATATTCTGAAAACCTCCTGTTTAATATTTTTGTCTTGATTCTGGAAGATTCAGCTCGACAAAGAGTATGAAAGACCTCATGTAAAATCTGTGGCTATTGTTCACTATAAGAACTCCAATACCCTCACGCTCCCTAGAGAACATTTATTTGCAATCCCAGCAGAATATGTGAACTTTAAATTGCTCCATTTTAAACAAAATAATTCTACAGTAGAAAAACTTTCTGTGAAGTTATGCAGAAAGCTAAAACTTGCTTCCTGTTCTTCCCAATTCACACCGTCTAGCTTAAACCAGCAGTGAACAAATTTGAAATTTGCTGGGCTTTAGCCAGCAGCTTAAACGACTATATGTGATTTAGTTCATATTTCCAGGCCTCTTTATTAAATACCTCCCAGTTCCATCTTGCCTCATATTTGATCCAGCAAGTTTAATGGCCATTCCTTCATTAAACATTACAAGCTTTTTAAGACCTTGGCAGTGCCGCGTTTCATTCAATAACCTAGTGCTGATACAAAGTCAACACTGAGTGCCAAGTTAATCCCTCGCGTCCACTAATTATGTCCAGTGCTGCAGCTTCTTGGGTGAGCCTGAATCACTGGGGAAGTGCAAGATTTCCAGACCAATGGGTTCAGCACTCCAGCTATATCTCATGTCTTGACACTAGATGTCAGCGAAGGGTAATTGTTGTCTCAATTTAGAGGCCAGCCCAGGTAGCTACTAGCAACCTCTGTTAATGTTTTATAGCAAAGGTGAAGTATAGTTTAATACAAGCATCTGACATATATTACAATAAAAAGGGATATAGTTGTCTAGTGTTTTTAAAGTCAGTCGTAAAAGATGAATAATGACGCAGTTTAAAGCTAAAAGACAGCTGCCAAGCTGAATGGCCATGATGGATGTCTAAACACCCAGTGTAGAGAAAACCTGTTCCCTAGAGACCACCATCCAAAAAATTAATTACTACGATTCAGCATCTTTAAATGTGCCACTTAATATACTGCCACCATAATTAAATTTCCAGCCCTGCGACCTTGAGACCATTTCCTAAGATAATAAATGAGATCAAGGTTTAATCGATGCAGATGCAAGTAGAAACTGTCCGAGGAAGCACAAAACCATCACAATGTAGTCAAGGTCAGGAAACAAAAACCAAGCGAAGCTGCGAATCAACACTAATTGCTTTCTTATGATAAAAGATGTTTATTTTAATTTGCTTTATTTGCAAACAACTGTTCCATTGTATACTCTCTGACAGCAGCTCTTAAACTAGCCACAGATGAAGTCAGTAGAGGGCATATTTGCCTTCTTGTAGATAGTGCTTTTTGTCGAAAATTAAGCCATATTCAGTACACACTGAGATCTGATAACCAAAGCCCATCACACATCAAACAATACAAAGACAAGAAACAGCCGACTGCTTCAGGTACACTCCTTTCTCTCTCATGCAAGAAACCAAACAAAAAGGAGAGACTTTGGGTAGAGATATGGACACGTGAAGGTTATTTTATGACCTTTTGAAGTCTGAGTGACACAAAGGGTATGGTCTGACTTCCACTGTTGGACTTTACTAAGTGCTAAATCAGACATCATATATATATATAATGGTGTCTAATAAATATATGAATATCTAAATAATATACCACCACCATAAACACGTAACACCACTTAGGTGTTACATTATTTCAGGAGGACCTGTTATTTCAACAGAAGTAAATATTATGGGAGTTGAAGTGAAAGAGTCTCTGCAGCTATGTCAAGTCTCCTTAATCGTGTGCTGTTAGAGAAATTAGAACTAGGTGATGGTAGGTGGAGTGTATGTTTAAAAAAAATAATATTTTCTAACTTTTTGAGACCAACCTTATGTAGAGGTACGCTTCCTTTCATTCCAAGAAGTGTGGAGGGAAAAAAAGCATGTGTTCCTCAGAACCTCAGAACTTTAAAAAGCATAGAAGCCATCAGTAAGAGGACAGAGAGATGAAACTGTGAAACAATGTAGACAATAGATCTTTAAATAATACTTGGATGTATCATTTTGTAAAATAGGTATTAGACAACAATCTATCAATCCTGTCAACAAACAGATTAAATTATGAACCACTATAAATTCCAAGGTGAAAATGCAACTGATCTACTAGAAATAACGTCTATAAATATCTCAAGCAAATCAAGGGAGCTGAGGTAATATACAGAACTCCAGTGGGGTCAGAAACAAAGATTGTAAAGAGCTCTGAAATCACTCCATACCAGTAAGACCAACGTACAAAAATTTGTAACAAAACCAAAAGAGGGCGAAACAGAACAGTCCACTGACCATCAGGGATGAGAGACTTCCAGTTACAAAAGAACTCAGAAGACATGGCGGGGTCATGGCGGAATAACATATAGGCTGCTGCAATGTTTCCAGAGGTAACTATCGTGAGGGCACGTTTTCTGAGCATATGAGTCACAGGACCGTGCCATACACACATTTAACATTCATGTTAATCCTGCGAGTGTGCATGTGCAAAACCTGAAGACACACTGAGGATGATTAAGACAATTATTTACCGGTCAAAAACTACCAAATACACCTAAGGAAAGGAAAAGCATAGGTAAAACAGCTGTCTCGTCTACAAAATGGTGCAACAAAATCACCTTGAGGACTCAATCCAGCTGTAACTCTGAAAGATAGGTAGTAGTAGCCCGGAAAAAACAAACCACCCAAAAGCCCAAGGTATTACTATCTCAGAACAAAGTCTTCTGGGGAATGGAGATAAACAGTAGAATTTGACTTGATTTAGGCTGAGACAGTACTATGCTGGAAATTAAAACCAACATTTGTTGAAACTTGTAGCTGATCTGCCTTCAGTCTGATGAAGCTGAAGTTAGATTCAAAAAATCTACTGAAGCTAACGCTTTCAAAACTTCCATGGACTTTTGATTTAATTCTTGTGTTTGTGGGTAAGCTGGGAAACCCGCTCGGCCTGACCTGAAACGTCTCCTCCTGTCATTCTGTACGTACCAGTAAGACCTTTAGAGAACAAAAGTAAGGGGAGACAGTCTTTACTCTTACCCAACAGGCCAGTGCTGTAAATAATGCACTGTTCTAACACCATTCTCAAGAAGTCTCATTGCATGACAAATGCCACAGACTGCCAATACTGGTAGTTCCCATCTTTTCTTATTGAAAGATCCATTCAGATGCATCAAGACAACCTGAAGGCTACTTCTGATGAGAACAATGAGCAGTTTCAAAGGAGACCAGGCAACATTTCAATTACAAATTTTTATTTCACATTTTTAGCCTAATTCAGTTTCTTTGTGATAAACAAGATGTTTTACATATGCCTAGTAGGAATAATTGATAGTTCATGCTTCTGTGTGTTATACTTGTTAAAATATTTGCATTTAAAAGCAAAGTTGGCCTTCTAGCTCTAGGCTACGTATGTGTCTTTTCTAAGGATTCTCAACTAGAAGAAGCATTTTGAATTATAATTGTCTTCCAAATCTCAAATTAAGAGAGACAGAGCACTGTTAACCCTTCACTTAGACCACTTATCCATGTGAAAACAAATTTTGATTTAGCAAAGTTGAGTAGAGACCTAGCAGACAGGCTGGAGTCACTTGATGACTCCCATATTGTGTGCTGTCAAGGATTGGAAGATCAGGCTTCAGGTGATCATGGCATTAGAACACATGTGNTTTTTTTTTTTTCCATTTAGGCTTCTTGATAGCAATGAATGAGCATACAAACTATCAAGAATAAACACAGAGCTTAACTCGTAATTTACATAGCTTTTAAAATATGAGTATTATAATAGCTATGCTCATTGTATATAAGTAACATCTTATTGTAACAACCTTCATATTAAGTGTGTGTATGTGGGCATGTAGGACGGAAGATGACCCTCTCTGTGTACAACAGAGGTTGTGAACTGTTGAGAAAGCTGTACAGCGCTGAGCATGACTTGCCATCCCCAGCTCGGTGGCAGCCAGCTCCATTCCTCACAGCTGCATTCCAACACAGCAGTATTTGCTAAACCTGAGAGAACTGTGCAGCCACAGCAGAGCTGGCTCTCCCTACTCTTTCCCACACTCATGCATGCTCACAACAGATTTCGTGCCAAATCCCACCTCTTTCATCTCTCCTGTTTATTGTCTCTTGCTCTAGTAACAAACAAGAGGGGAAGGCGGGGAAACTGGCTGAGCTATTGCCTTCTTCCTAAGGGAACCACCTTCAGAGACAGAGCAGAGGTAAGCAGTTGTCACACCTGTTGCAGTTCTGGAGTAGTGGATGCCCTGGGTTGCAGACTGTCCGTATCCAGCTTCACTGTCAGCTGCATATGAGTTTTTATGTCAATCTAGGCAGAGTCTACAACCAGCCTCAGTGTTAGAGAAAGTGTGTCTACAGCCCAGGAAAGACAGAGCACTTGGTGTTCA
>VZSC01000348.1:1226704-1240310 GCA_013398225.1 Steatornis caripensis | reverse complement strand
AAAACCTGAAGACACACTGAGGATGATTAAGACAATTATTTACCGGTCAAAAACTACCAAATACACCTAAGGAAAGGAAAAGCATAGGTAAAACAGCTGTCTCGTCTACAAAATGGTGCAACAAAATCACCTTGAGGACTCAATCCAGCTGTAACTCTGAAAGATAGGTAGTAGTAGCCCGGAAAAAACAAACCACCCAAAAGCCCAAGGTATTACTATCTCAGAACAAAGTCTTCTGGGGAATGGAGATAAACAGTAGAATTTGACTTGATTTAGGCTGAGACAGTACTATGCTGGAAATTAAAACCAACATTTGTTGAAACTTGTAGCTGATCTGCCTTCAGTCTGATGAAGCTGAAGTTAGATTCAAAAAATCTACTGAAGCTAACGCTTTCAAAACTTCCATGGACTTTTGATTTAATTCTTGTGTTTGTGGGTAAGCTGGGAAACCCGCTCGGCCTGACCTGAAACGTCTCCTCCTGTCATTCTGTACGTACCAGTAAGACCTTTAGAGAACAAAAGTAAGGGGAGACAGTCTTTACTCTTACCCAACAGGCCAGTGCTGTAAATAATGCACTGTTCTAACACCATTCTCAAGAAGTCTCATTGCATGACAAATGCCACAGACTGCCAATACTGGTAGTTCCCATCTTTTCTTATTGAAAGATCCATTCAGATGCATCAAGACAACCTGAAGGCTACTTCTGATGAGAACAATGAGCAGTTTCAAAGGAGACCAGGCAACATTTCAATTACAAATTTTTATTTCACATTTTTAGCCTAATTCAGTTTCTTTGTGATAAACAAGATGTTTTACATATGCCTAGTAGGAATAATTGATAGTTCATGCTTCTGTGTGTTATACTTGTTAAAATATTTGCATTTAAAAGCAAAGTTGGCCTTCTAGCTCTAGGCTACGTATGTGTCTTTTCTAAGGATTCTCAACTAGAAGAAGCATTTTGAATTATAATTGTCTTCCAAATCTCAAATTAAGAGAGACAGAGCACTGTTAACCCTTCACTTAGACCACTTATCCATGTGAAAACAAATTTTGATTTAGCAAAGTTGAGTAGAGACCTAGCAGACAGGCTGGAGTCACTTGATGACTCCCATATTGTGTGCTGTCAAGGATTGGAAGATCAGGCTTCAGGTGATCATGGCATTAGAACACATGTGCTTTATGAGGAAACCAGCTTTACTGTTAAAAGCTTTATAGCTTGATTCAGAAAAGCAAATTACTTGAAACTTTGCAGAAAACAGTAACAGATTATGAAAGAAGATGTCCTGCATTCAAAACACTTGCCCAACTCCTCACACAAGCATTTGTTACCCTAAAATAGATGTGTTGTATAGGGATGCTTCCTGTGTTGGACTTATGGAACTTCACAACATATGCACTACCGAAATACAGAATATGGAGATGCACATCAAGTGTTTTTAACTGAGGCAGCTATAAGAAAGAGTATAACATTTGAAGGCTAATATTTTCAAAAATGACTTATTACTTTTCCATATCTCTCTCTGGTGATGTGCATGTGAAAACATCAAGAGTATTCCTTCTCAAGAGGCTGAGGAGATGGAGTTTTCCTACTCGCAGACTCTTCTAAAATAGTTGGAGCTCAGCACCGCAAAACAGTAGTGTGAAATTATGAGTTGCTTTTCAACACACAACCAATTGTTTTGTTTTGTTTTTTTTTTTTTTTTTTTTTTTCCATTTAGGCTTCTTGATAGCAATGAATGAGCATACAAACTATCAAGAATAAACACAGAGCTTAACTCGTAATTTACATAGCTTTTAAAATATGAGTATTATAATAGCTGTGCTCATTGTATATAAGTAACATCTTATTGTAACAACCTTCATATTAAGTGTGTGTATGTGGGCATGTAGGACGGAAGATGACCCTCTCTGTGTACAACAGAGGTTGTGAACTGTTGAGAAAGCTGTACAGCGCTGAGCATGACTTGCCATCCCCAGCTCGGTGGCAGCCAGCTCCATTCCTCACAGCTGCATTCCAACACAGCAGTATTTGCTAAACCTGAGAGAACTGTGCAGCCACAGCAGAGCTGGCTCTCCCTACTCTTTCCCACACTCATGCATGCTCACAACAGATTTCGTGCCAAATCCCACCTCTTTCATCTCTCCTGTTTATTGTCTCTTGCTCTAGTAACAAACAAGAGGGGAAGGCGGGGAAACTGGCTGAGCTATTGCCTTCTTCCTAAGGGAACCACCTTCAGAGACAGAGCAGAGGTAAGCAGTTGTCACACCTGTTGCAGTTCTGGAGTAGTGGATGCCCTGGGTTGCAGACTGTCCGTATCCAGCTTCACTGTCAGCTGCATATGAGTTTTTATGTCAATCTAGGCAGAGTCTACAACCAGCCTCAGTGTTAGAGAAAGTGTGTCTACAGCCCAGGAAAGACAGAGCACTTGGTGTTCACGCACTGATGTCATTCTGTCCTGTCATTTATTCTGTGATTGCAGAGGGATTTGACTTACTAGCTCATATTTTCGTTTTCACTAGAACATTATTGTTATTACTGTCAGATGGCAAATGAAGCCTGTGATATTAAAAATAATGTAAAGGAAGAGCAGAATCCAATACAGTTAGTAAATACATCACCTAGAGAAAGAAATGAGAATGATGTAACAGCTTGACAGTAGCAAGGTGTCGATTCCTTGGGTCTGTAGCCACAGAAAGACATACTGTTTTGTAAGATCATTTTGAGGTACACTGGGGAAAAATAAACTAGATTAAGTAGTTTGTAATCTTAGTCCTTGGTCAAGCAAAAGGATATCTGTATTTATCTATCTATATCAGTTGCTATATCCAGCTAAGTGACTTGCCTGCAGCATCCCAATCAAAAAATGAAGCTTTAATTAGCTTTGAACCAGTTAACTGTCCTTGGCAAATATGGGCACCAACATGTTTTGTTGGAATGAGAGACCTTTTTATTAACAGATCGCTGCTCCACATTCTACAGTGAAGATGAGAGAACTAGGTGCTTACAGTGAAACAGTAGGGAAGCTTATTAAATCAATACACATCTGTTAGATAATGGGGTCTAAGTCAAGAATGTTATTCTGAAAACCTCTCAGCAAAATGTTTGGCACTGTTTTCCTACAGCTATTCCCTTGTTGAAGGATCCCCTCCAGAGCCAACCATCTATTTTGTAGTGTTCAGTTCCTAACAAGTGTATCCAAACATCTCTGCCAAATGGAAAGGATTCTCCAAAAATCTCAGACAATATTCTCAAGTAGACAAGCAAATGACAGCAAGATGCTATGAAGTTTAAGTCTCTTCATCCCACAACAGAAAGTTAAGGCCTTAAGAACACTAAGCAAGCTTATGGGAGCCAAAAAATCCCCTATACTAGTTGTAGCATACCAGTAACAATTTGTACTGACGTCTTGAAATATCTGCAAAATTATACACGTATATATCAATACATAAATATAAAATATATTAATGTATATAACGTAAATATATATTACACGACACACGTGTAAGACCGTTGGGACACGTAGCCCTTTCTTGTGTCAGACAGTGTGGTCTCACAGGTCAGCCAGCAGACATGGTGCTACTCTGCGTTCTACCTCTCCCTTATAAAGTCACTCTAAGTCACTTCCCAGTGCATACAGACTCTTGCCTGTCTTGCTTATTTTTGCTACAAAAGCAAAAACTCTTGTGAGGCAAGAGTTACCCCTTGCAATATCTATGAAGTGTTGGGCAATTTCATTCAGAGCCCCTGGGCACTACTGTAATAAACATGAATAAAATAATATTTACCCAGTTAGATATGGGCAAATATTTTACCTTTATCACCTTAAAGTAAACACATAGCTCGATTCTTACCTAGTGTGTCTATATTCACTCAGAATGTAAAGTAAAGAAACTTTAAAACAAACATATATTTAATAGATGTAACTGTGATGAACAGGAGCCTGTGCAAATAAACTAAGATGCTCTGAAAAATGGTAGGGACTGCAAAGAGATCAGCTCATGTTTACGAAGCTTCACTCACTCACGTTATTTCCATGTTAGGCATAAAGTTGGCCACTTCTGTAACATCTGAATTCACGTCTTGCAGACATGCAATGCTTTTGCTGCAGTGGAAAACACAAATGAGAAGTGTACATATAAGGCTGTCATCTACTGACTCACCATGGTAATTCCTGATACAGTGGTTTCAGCAATAGCACTGAGCATGTGCAGAAAAAAATAAAGGATGGCTGATGTTTGCACACTAAACAGTGTGAATCCTAACATGATATCAATATTAATTTATCCCTTGTAAAATCTTAAGACCTTTTCATTTAATGAATAACATGCTGCACAACAATATAATCTGTAGTTTTCCAAATTAGCCACAAACCATCTGGTTTCTCTCCAATTACTTGATTTCTTTTTTCTACATCTCTAAATGTTACTGACCTAAAAAAGATATCATCAAAGGCTGTTGGAATCCTAACCCCTCCAGCAACTATTAAATTGGTCCACTCTGTCCTGTGCTGACAAATCATTATACTCCAGAGCCTTACAATCCATGGTAGTAACTCAATTAGAGATAAAGATGAAGCAACAGTGTTCCAAATTCATCCATCCATCCAAATATGACTTTACTCTTAAATAAAATAGAAAATCCATATACAGTGATCCCAAGTCAGTCATTGCTAAGTTCACTGATACCAAGTTCACTTCTGCAGTAAGCTAATCAAGTGGTTTCAAATGAACAGTTTAAAGTTATGTGAAGCATCCTGCCTAAGTTAAATGACACTGCAAACAGCACACTCTTCCTTCTTTCTTATGTTTTCTTCCAATTTGCATTATGCAAACAGGATTTGTGCATAGCTTCTAATTTAGAGTTCGCCCTGACAAATACTCTGCTTAATCAGTGAAGACTGATTGGCTTACAGAGGCAACACGTGCCGAGATTCAGGGCATCCAGAAAACAATAGTGAAGTGAGAGAAAAATAGATCTGCTGAATTTTGTTAATTTCTTAAGTTTATTAACTGATTGTCCTAGTTCAGAGCAAGAGTCCAGCCTAGCCCTTCTGTCTCCAATGCAAACGCTATTCCCAAACATGCCATAAGCACCACAGAATTTATTACCTTTGGCACTAAAATACCAGTATCATGTGCCAGCAGTTCAAGAGATTTCAAGTAAGCTTGGAAGTGAAATTAGATTTTTTTTTTTCTTCTAACAGGCAAATATGATGCATAGGGCTGACCCACGCTGTCTAAAGCTGAACAAGAATGATCCAAACAATAGTAACTATTCTCTTTTCGGTGGATCTTTTAGTGTGTTAGATCTTTCAGTGTGCTGAAAGTAGGCTCTCTTCTCAGCAGAAGCTATTCGGAAGGAATGGAGCACTGTTTATGCCGTTTCTGGAATGCCAGTTTTCTAAATTTATAAATCCAGTCTATTAGAAGCAGTGGCCACTAAATAGCAAGAACTACTTTAGCCTCAGTTAAGAAAAATAAGCAAGCCCGTTTCTTCCCAGAACAGCACTTGAGTTGAATCTTTTTATATTTTTATATATATATATATATGTAAGCTATTTCTTGCAGTGGGACCTGTGCCATTTGACCAAATATTCTCTGTGGAGTTATAATGATCACTTCCAACCTACTACAGATTTTCTGGTACGTTGTATCACTGGTACAATAACTCTTTTTTTCCTTTAGGAACAATCTAGAGGATGTTAAACACAGCCACATTTCACTACTACATCATTTGGCGCCTACAGGAACCTTCAGGAAACTATTTGGCAGTCTTTTTGTACTCCTTCGTACTAGAGCATGAGAACTTAAAGTACGAGAACTTCTCCTTTAGGCAACAAACATTCTAATTTGTCCGTATTTGGGATACTGTAAGCCAGTCAACGCAAGGCTATCTTGCAACAACAGTTTTTCCACATTTGCTTTGGCATCATCACCTACCACTTGACTAGTCTAAAATAATCATGATTTTAAACACCAAGTGGCTCCCTGGATGGATGGGTCCCATAGGCAACTAGATCCCGTAACTCCTAGGGTACTTTGAACTTGTTGAGATGCGCAATATATTTTGCCAGACTTAGATTCTGTTTTAGTGAATCACGAGATAATGCTGAAGATGTCTTAGAGATTTTACATCTTCCTGAGACCAAACTCTTATAATAAAGTCTTTAATTCATTTATTTCTTCTCACAGATACCTTAATGAAAGCATGATTATTGCAAATTAAATTTGAAACAGTCAATAATCTGTAATCCCACAGTGTAGAATTTACTGCTTATGTTTTACCAGTATCTTCAGTTTCGTAGTCAATTGTTTGTTTCAAAGAACCTAGTGGATGCCATGCGCTCACGAACTTCACTACCAGACAAAGTGCTGATCTAATTACTAACTAATCTAATCTAACTAATCTGATCTAATCAATTACTGACAAGCTGCTGATCTAGGAAGTTAGTTAACTGTAGGTTTAGTTCTATCCTTTTGAAATACAACAGAGGCTGATGGAAAACATTATCTTTAGATCAGATTCCAATACCAAAATGTAACTAGTTGCCTATATAATTCATCCAGCGGGCCATTTCATGCATTTCAAGTCACTATTCCTTTTATCCGCCACACACGGACCACTGTATTGGCTTGTCACACCTAGAAAGGAGCCGATAAAATCTATTTGCCATGGTTGGCAAGGAAGGAAAATTTTTAACTTCAGCAAAGCAGTACTCTAGCTGCTAGACAAATGTTAATTAATCTCATCATTTCAGAGTGAAGTACAAACCAGATACATACATTAATGCTGACAATTCATCCAGTTTGGGACAGTGTAGCTTTAATGGTTTACCTCCATCTTTACAGTTATCTTCAGATGAGGTTGCTGCCCATGATCTTTACCTGTTCTCTTAAAAGGAAAACTATAGTTTTAATAGTAGAATTTAAATTTTCTTCTGAAAAAGCTTTTCTGAGTCAATGTGGCATCCTATGTATCACTGGGTCAAATTTCATACCAAATTTTAAGTTATCTTCCTAATAGATATGTACAATGAAATGCTACATTGCAATCCAGTGCAGTGTAACAGGAAGTCTTACGTGTTCTTCTTTGGATGTGGTTTTTGGTTTTGATTGTAAGACAGTTAGGCTATTTTTTTCCCCTCTGGAGTTCATAACTAGTTCTTCTAATAGTAACACAGCATTTTGCTGCTATTGATATGGGAGCAGTGAATATTTACATTGCAGGTGTAAAGTTTTATCGTAAACACACTTCTCTGGCATAACAACTCTCATCAACTTGAAAGGCCTCTGGAGCAAGCCCCGATTCCGACCACAAAATTCATTTGAATTACATCACCGTTTGTAAGGGAACAGCATGATACCTACTGTGAAATGAATATTCCTACCATATCAATCTTTTTTAAATTTGGTATCTTAATATGACCCATGACTTAAGTCACCTTTTATACTGCTTTCTGTTTGATTATAATTTTATCTATTAATCATGTTAATCCAATAGAATCTGCCTTAATCAAATGCAAGTCAATTACCCACTTTGTCAAATCATATTTTTAATGAAAGACTTTTTTAAGATTGAATACCAATTAGAGATGTGTTTAGGGAAGCGTGGCTAGTTTTAGACCATGGGACCACTTGGCTCTCCACTGAGAAGGTAGTTTTCATATTCATTTCCAGGTCAAGTAGTTTGAAGAATGCTGCTGAATAGACAGTGAACTCACAGCAGACAGTTGTTGCCTATGCACATAGGCATTGTCCCACCGAAATGTCTGCTGCTGATCAGAGAGAGGGATTAGGCCAGGTAGACTTTAAAGGTCAGATCATTACTTGCCACATGAGAATTAAAATGAAGTGGAAGCCTACACTGGCCCATGGTTGTAAACCTGGGACATGACAATCAAATGTAACAGCCCCAAAGATGCCTGGATATTCTGATCGCTGACCCACAAAGGCTTACGCCAAAAAGCTTCCCAGACCTTAACAGCAAATTTTCTATCCCTTTCATTTCCCTGTAGTTAAAACTCAGAAGAGCAACCTCTGTATTTCATGAGTTCATTTCCATTTGACCAATTTCCACCAAATCCTAAACCAATATTCAAGCTACAGAACATTATGCAAAAATTAGTCACGGTTTCTTTTTGTTTTACCATACGGTCACACCTGAAAACGAAGAGTGATCCATCTGATAGAGGAAGAATGACAACTGATCAACATGGCGAATCCAACCTTCTAAATCCAATGTGTGTAAAGATCTTCTTCACCTCTCTCTGCTTTTTGTCCCCACTTCTTCATTTCTGATTTGCTTGGGTGTCCTGCAGCCTCTCACATTCCAGGCTTGCTTCTCTGACAGCTCCAAGGAATCTTTCCAAGAGCAATGGCTTAATCTGCAGGCAGGTCCACGTACCAGCCCTTTCCATAGTCCAGAATCTGGTCATTCACCCCGATATCCCTTTCCTTGGTATTTACAGAGTACAAAATAGTCTGTCTACTAAGTAAGACACCTCTATTTTAAGTTATATTTATATTACACTGAGGTCCTGACAGTACCATTATACAAAAGTTCTGTGGGGAAGAAGGGGTGATTGATGTTAAAAGACAGATCCACTTAAATGCAGCATGCACACACCAACATTTCACTGGCAGTAACATCACAAATTCAGAGGTTCATTAAAACAAAGACCAAGTAAGACAATGTTCTTAAGATATTTACAGTTGCATGCAAAGCACATCTAGCATAAAGTACCCACACTTGTTCCTCAGGAAGAAGGATGGTGCACTTCACTTAGCACGTACATAGCTTGTTCAGAGTTGCAAAAGTGTCTGCACAGGGTGCGCATTTATCAGCGTACAACTGAGTTTATAACTGAGGAACTGCATAGAATAAAGGTTAACAGACTTCCCTGACAATACAAACCAAACCAATGTCAGGGAACTCGTCAAACTGGTGAGAGAATCCAACCACCACAGTATTCTGAGAAGACTGATGGAGAGCTTGCAGCAATCACAGTCTCAGAGGAATTTTTCATTCACACTGACTGGATTCATGTTTTTGAAGAGCAGAAGTGATTAAAACACCTTGATTTTTAACCTCCGTGGCCAGTTCTTTTTCCCACATTCTAACACCGTAGACACGATTCCTTGACAAAAGCTGTCACCACCCTCTCTTGGTGACCTTCATCTCCTTAGGGGAATGTCGACCCTGCGGTTCAGAAATACGACTAGCTCGTTCTAAGCACACCTGGCCAACTTGAAGCTACCTTGTTCAGGCAGCAGCTACACTGCATGGAAAGGTGTAAGACTGCAGCTCCCAACCAGCATGCCGGACATACACAAAACCCCAGCTGTAAGCTCTACCTTGTGGAGGTTTACTTGCTTCTGAGACACTAACTTGTCTAAAAAGCTGTATGCAGTCAGCAGTGCAATACGCAGGATACCAAAAGGCATCATAAAGTTTCACAGTGTACTTATCTATGCAAGTGAAGACGTCCCTTAATATTTGGAGATGTTTGTAAAGCTGCCTCAGGGACCTGTGTGCATATCTAATTGAAAGGACAGCAGTGTGAAAGTACATAAAACTAGGCAACTTAAGGATAAAATATCTGGACTTAATTGAAGGCAAGGTATTTAGCTCCTACCACTGTTTTTATTCAGTAACCCATTACAGATTTTCTTCCGAAAGCTAACCAATTTTCAGTGGGTTTTGCCTTTTTTTTTTTTTTCTTTTTTCATTGGCTTTATTTTCTAGGTAGAGGCACTTGACCAACTTCACTAGGCCTTAAATTAGTTAATGGCCACGATCAAACCTTTTAGGCTCTAAGAAAGATAATGTGGCTGATTGCAGAAGAACCAAGGTTTGCAGAAAGGAAAGACCACCTTCGCAGTTGTTCGTCTCTGCTATAAGCCTCAATTTTCCTTCTTACTGGGACGTGTCAATGTGATCCTTGGTCCTGACGTAAAACATTCTGGTTTTCAATGCAAACGTTTGATATATGATGCAATTACTCTGTCGTCTAAATGGAGGATGTCACTTAACTAAGGTCATTCAACACAGTCAGATTTTAAAGGATATTTTATAAGACCTAAGACAGTAGTGCTTCCTTCCTAGGATGAATTTAAACTTCTCAGATTCAATATTTATGCTACACAGCTGACCAGAAAGGAGTCTTACTGGAGAGTAGGGCTGCTTATATCCCTTTAATTATGTACCGAGGACTTGGAAGGCAACAGCTTTCCAAATTTTGAATTTACATAGCAAAGCAAACACCGAGAATGTAAAACACTTGGTCTAGTATTGTAGAATGCTGAATAAGATAAAGCCCAAAATACATTTTGTTTGCAGATACGCTGCAAACACAGAGAGGAATATTTCAAGAAACTAACCTTTATAAATCCAGTTTCATCTGTTGCAGTATTACTGACAAATACCTTACTAAAGAAGTAATCTTAAATTGTATTACTGGTCTGCATTGGAATTAAATTCGAAATGCTATACACATCCATTGGGTATAGCTTTCCCGCTCCGCACATACAGTCATTTTTTTAATTGCCATGTCAATTTAATTACTAGGATTAAAATTAAAACAATGTGAGTTTTTAAACTGTTTTAATGTTCTAAATTCCTTCACATTAAAAAAAACTAATAGTTTTAATTTACTGCTAATTTAATCTAAATAAATATTAAGCAACAGAAACACTTGGGGCTTTTGAGAAAAATTATGCCAGTCAGCCGAAGCTCAAGTTTACTCACTGAACTGATTGATGGCACATAACATAGCAAACAATCTATTTTCTAGCTCTTAACAGCTACATAATGTCCTTGTTTCTTATAGTAACTGGATTGCCGATACAATATTGACAAAGCATCACTAGGCTGGAGCCAAGCTGACCTTCTGTCACCATTTTTCTTTCTGGACATGTAACACTGCAGCGCACTGCTCTGAGTAACAGCATGCCCGGATCTGCAGATTTCAGAAAGGCGAAGCTCTCAGAGTACCTTAGTAGACGAGCAGACTTGCATTGCCTGGATAAATTTAAAAAAAAAAAGTCACTTAAAAATGAGACTGTTCTGGCTCATTGTTTAGATCCCAGAAAGGCTGTGTAAGCCAGGTATTTTTTTCATGTCTGTATACACTTCTCCAGATTCGAACCAGAGCTGCACAAGGTGTTGGTTACCCGAGCACTCCCAGGCACCATTTGCCATCTTTTGGGCATTGTGGGAAGAACCATAAAACTTTGCAAAATTTCTGAACAAAAACATTTGCCTTCTCAAAGTTCCAAACAATCAAAAAAATCTTTGTGGCCCAGGACCAAATGCCAAATTCTAGTTAACACGAAGCAGGACAAGATAAAGCTATCTTCCACAACTGCAATTATCTTCAGGATTCTGTAGAATCTAAATATCCTGAATGTCTTTTGACGAGCTTCCATGAACTCATCCTCTGAAAATATGCACGTGAAAAGAAATGAAGTAAAAAATGCTGTATGTACATTAACTCAATTATGCTATGTTTTGGAGAATGGTGTTCTGTACAGCAAAGCCTCATAGAGCTTCCCTTCAAAGGAAGCTGAATCCATAAATATTCTTCAGCTCAGTGTCACAGCAATTTTTGTTCATTTATCAAGCGCACATTACATTGCAGTAGTTTAGTCCTTTATCAGTACTACTGACTGTTCAACCAGAATAACATGCTTTTTGAACCAGTAACCACTGATTTAACTGAAGATTGGCATGCACTTATATTTTTACATCCCAAAAGATACGGAACAGATTTATATAGAAAATAAAGGTTATTACAGTATATATACAGTATATATATATATTAACACAAAAATGTTCTCCAGGCTTAACCGTCCAATGCAGTGACAAAGCAATAAATTTATGTTTTAACTAGCCATGTCAGTGCTGGTAGAATCAGGCACAAATTTCTGTAGGATTATGACACACCAGACCGACACCGAATTCTAATTTTCTTAATCAGCTTTTAATTTCTGAGCAGTATTCCTCCCCTAGTCCCTCCACCAAGATCTTAACAACTATATTCTTCTTTCTGAAAACCTTTTTCTCAGTCAGTTACACTGAGTGAAGAGCGTTGGCATCTGTCAGTGCTCTCACGATTTATTAGCGGGTTTGAGATAAAGCAGCTTTGTTACTCTATGCTGCAAAACTTCTAGCCATACTTTTCAATCCTTCTGCTCACCTGTTGTCCTGACTTTTTCACAGGATCCAGTTCTAACTTTGTTCTAGTCTATACTATCTGGTCTGGGATTTTTGCCACCTTCCCCCTTTTGTTTTGGGAATGCACAGCCAGTTGAAGTCTACTTAAATCTTACCTATTAGTACTACAGTACTTGACATCTCCCCAGATGACTCCTACTCTCATTTACACGACCTAGTTAATTTTCCCCTCAACACTTCCAAACAGAAAGACACCTCTGAATTTGAATGAACAATCTCAACCTCATCCTAGGCCGATTACCCTGAGCTTGCATTGATATCCTCAAGTAGTTTGGATTCACAAGTAACTGCCATGCAACAAAACCTCACCTACGCTCACTCCCTTGAGTTGGTTGTTCCTGCCGTTACAAGTGACGTCTGGACGAATTTCTCTGGCACAAAAGGGTATTTCCATCCCTCTTTAACCCTGGCTGAAGATAATTAAACTGCATGATTCTCTTGAGCCCATGGCGATTTAGCAGAAGAGTTCTGCATTTCTATCTGGCCCTACTGGAGAAGCCAAGTGCCTGACTAATTTTGTGCATGTGAGTAAATGAGTGTCTGAGCAGTTCCGTTTACATCAGTCAGACTACTTACATGCTTAGGATTAATTACACATTTAAGGCAGATTTGCCAGTGATTACCATTAATTGCAACTGCAGTGATGTAGATCCTTCCATGAGAGTTAGCGTAAGTGCATATGCTGCCTTCTTCATTCCTTTTTTCCTTTTTATTTAAGCCAAATGACCTCCTTGAATTCATAGTTTCCTAAAAAGCTAACAAAATGCCTGATGTCTCAAGACACGGCTGTGCTACTGCAGTCAAATCTTATGAATTCCAGAGATGTATTTATGCACTGTTCAGAGGGGCAACACTGGTGATGTTCTCTGGGCTCCATCACCTTGTCATGGAATAAGCAGATTTTATAAATCTCTGAACCACATTAGAGATACACAGTAGTGGTCAGAAGCAGCCTACCTGCAGCAGTTAAAACAGTGATACAAGCCGATTTCACAGGCATATTATCAGTTCAGTTCACAGGAAGCAGGCGTGCTGTACAGCAACTGTTTTAGGGAATTAATAGCTTGGCAGTAGAGTCATGCCACTGTAGAGATAGATACAAACCCCAGATCTGCTGTGATGTGGCTGTGTGTATTCCCACATCATCCTCCCCAAAGATGAGAAGGGAAGAAAAAAAATGGCAAAAAATAATAAAACGTTATTGGCTGCACGTCAATTGCTATTCTGGCAGTTTTTATACTGGCATTTGAAAATGATCAAATAAGTAGCTCAAGGAAGGAAGGAGAAAGTTGCACTTGCTTCTTTCAGATTCTTTCCTCCTCCTTTTCTTGCCCGTAATAAAAAATGCATAGCTGGAAATTCACAACATT
>VZSC01000348.1:1208601-1226635 GCA_013398225.1 Steatornis caripensis | reverse complement strand
AAATTTATGTTTTAACTAGCCATGTCAGTGCTGGTAGAATCAGGCACAAATTTCTGTAGGATTATGACACACCAGACCGACACCGAATTCTAATTTTCTTAATCAGCTTTTAATTTCTGAGCAGTATTCCTCCCCTAGTCCCTCCACCAAGATCTTAACAACTATATTCTTCTTTCTGAAAACCTTTTTCTCAGTCAGTTACACTGAGTGAAGAGCGTTGGCATCTGTCAGTGCTCTCACGATTTATTAGCGGGTTTGAGATAAAGCAGCTTTGTTACTCTATGCTGCAAAACTTCTAGCCATACTTTTCAATCCTTCTGCTCACCTGTTGTCCTGACTTTTTCACAGGATCCAGTTCTAACTTTGTTCTAGTCTATACTATCTGGTCTGGGATTTTTGCCACCTTCCCCCTTTTGTTTTGGGAATGCACAGCCAGTTGAAGTCTACTTAAATCTTACCTATTAGTACTACAGTACTTGACATCTCCCCAGATGACTCCTACTCTCATTTACACGACCTAGTTAATTTTCCCCTCAACACTTCCAAACAGAAAGACACCTCTGAATTTGAATGAACAATCTCAACCTCATCCTAGGCCGATTACCCTGAGCTTGCATTGATATCCTCAAGTAGTTTGGATTCACAAGTAACTGCCATGCAACAAAACCTCACCTACGCTCACTCCCTTGAGTTGGTTGTTCCTGCCGTTACAAGTGACTTCTGGACGAATTTCTCTGGCACAAAAGGGTATTTCCATCCCTCTTTAACCCTGGCTGAAGATAATTAAACTGCATGATTCTCTTGAGCCCATGGCGATTTAGCAGAAGAGTTCTGCATTTCTATCTGGCCCTACTGGAGAAGCCAAGTGCCTGACTAATTTTGTGCATGTGAGTAAATGAGTGTCTGAGCAGTTCCGTTTACATCAGTCAGACTACTTACATGCTTAGGATTAATTACACATTTAAGGCAGATTTGCCAGTGATTACCATTAATTGCAACTGCAGTGATGTAGATCCTTCCATGAGAGTTAGCGTAAGTGCATATGCTGCCTTCTTCATTCCTTTTTTCCTTTTTATTTAAGCCAAATGACCTCCTTGAATTCATAGTTTCCTAAAAAGCTAACAAAATGCCTGATGTCTCAAGACACGGCTGTGCTACTGCAGTCAAATCTTATGAATTCCAGAGATGTATTTATGCACTGTTCAGAGGGGCAACACTGGTGATGTTCTCTGGGCTCCATCACCTTGTTATGGAATAAGCAGATTTTATAAATCTCTGAACCACATTAGAGATACACAGTAGTGGTCAGAAGCAGCCTACCTGCAGCAGTTAAAACAGTGATACAAGCCGATTTCACAGGCATATTATCAGTTCAGTTCACAGGAAGCAGGCGTGCTGTACAGCAACTGTTTTAGGGAATTAATAGCTTGGCAGTAGAGTCATGCCACTGTAGAGATAGATACAAACCCCAGATCTGCTGTGATGTGGCTGTGTGTATTCCCACATCATCCTCCCCAAAGATGAGAAGGGAAGAAAAAAATGGCAAAAAATAATAAAACGTTATTGGCTGCACGTCAATTGCTATTCTGGCAGTTTTTATACTGGCGTTTGAAAATGATCAAATAAGTAGCTCAAGGAAGGAAGGAGAAAGTTGCACTTGCTTCTTTCAGATTCTTTCCTCCTCCTTTTCTTGCCCGTAATAAAAAATGCATAGCTGGAAATTCACAACATTACAGGTCTTCCCTTCAGATATCCTGACATAGACTTTAAGCATGTTTTGGTGTAACCATCGACAAAATTATAGCTATTGATCGCTGCCATTAAAATTCAACTTTTGGCCGCTAATCTGCTACGCTGAAGCCATGTAAAATGGTTCAAGTCAGGAACAGTTCACCAGGAAAAAGGAAACCCTCTCCGGGCCCTTATCCAAACTTAACAAGTAGAAATTTTTTAGAACAGCAATGAAAACAATCAGTTCAGCACATACAGTACCTGAATGGTGAAGATATGTCTTTATATTATGACATGTTTACATCTATGCAATAAATACTGTCATAACTAGTGTTTGATATTTAGTGATTATCTAAAACATCCTTATCTTCAGAATCACAATTTCTAAAATAAATTCCAATCAATAGTTATTTTTTGAACTTGCCTGATTTATATTCAACTTGCCATATTATCTATTAGCATACTTCTAAAAAAAATTTGTTTTTGTTTTGACAACGAAAAAGCATGTCTTTCTAATTACTATATGAAAGTGTAAAAATAATTACAGATATTATTTATAGCTAAGTATCCATAATTACATCTGTATCTGAAGTGTCTCTGTGTATAGCTAAAAGACATAAGAAAATGAGAAACATATAGTTTATCTATACACATAATAAAGGCAAAATAAATACAGCGTAGTCATTTTATATTATCCTTTTGATCTATAGGCTACCAGTGGAAGACATAATCTTTTATTTATATTATGTGAGGTAAAATTTTGAAACAGGATTTTCTGTGTCTGTCTTCCTGCTCACTTCATAATTAAGCCTGTAGGGCTGCATGGTTTATTTTTTAATGCCGTACTTGTCAATTTCTGTTATCGCTAATTTAAAGTTCACAGCTCCATATATCATAAAAATATGAGGGCAAAACAATTTATATAAAAACACGTTTTGAGTTGAGGGGGTGGCTAAGTTTTCCTGTGTGCTGTCTTCAAGATTTCATTTCAAACAGTGCTGATTTACAAAGCTGGAGAGAGAGTACAAAGCTCTAGTGACACGCACTTTCCTCCACACTTCCATGTCTTTCCTCCCCTCCATCTGTCCCCCTTTGTGTGTGTGTGTGTGTGTGTGTGTGTGTGTGTGTGTGTATATGAACAAGATAAAATTTTTGCCTTCATTGGTATGTTTAATTTAATTTAATTTAGCTCCAAATGTGCTAACACAATCAGTCCTACCACGATCAACTACGACACTCGCTATGAAGAAAAAGCATCCCTTATTTCACACAAAACATTACAAGGTCAGATCAGTGTCTTTCATCTCTTCCCACCTTCACCAGACTGAACAATAGGCAGCAATAATCCTGTGATATCCACAACTAATTTATCCAACAAGAAGACAGGTAGCACTCTGAACCGCACTGCTGCCTGAATAGGTGCAGTAAATAAGCAGCTTAATGGTAGCCTTTCAGGCAGGAGGGCAACATATCACAGCATGGCATTTTTATAATCTTCTTGGCATGCCTACAGCCAGGAGCACATAGCTGAGCGTATGTTCCCTCTTCTGTCGGGCTTAGGATGCATGTAATCGTTAGATTGTGACACATTGTGCCTTTAAGCAAGTTTAACTGTTTTATATCCCCTCTGATCTACAGCTTTGTACATCTGTTAAGTTGCCTCTTAAACTTCAGTCAGCACATCTGTGGATCTGATCCTTCTGAAGCTCATTGCGTGGCTTAGGTTTTGCATGGCATTTCTTTGTATCTGTCCGGTGTTTATTTGCAAGGAATGCCTTTTGTATTCGCGTTCTTGCTGCGCTAGAGCAAAAGCCCAGAGTTAAATCTATATGGGACATCTTCATCTGGCAAAGAACTGAATGGGGCAGTAGTAACTTATTCCAGTAACTTGAATTATAAACTGGTGAAGTGAGTAAGTCCCTTCTCTTTATGTCTTTGAGCAGAGGGAATGTCTTCTCCCCACCCAAAAGACATTTTGCTCTAGAGGCATAAAGGAGCCAATTACCAGACTTCTCCCCCAAAGTCCCCTAGGAATACTGATGAAATGGCCCCAATTATGGATGGGATGCACTCATTTGCATGTGCACTGACTACCCTCTTAACCTCCCACTGATGCTGGCTGGATTTCAGATACTTATTACACGTCAAGTAGTCTCTTGGCACTTTGTCCTCTGGCACGAAGCAGCCCTGTACCAGCCAGCATTCCCCAAAACTAATGCACAGAGCCTCATTCAAGTAGCGCTGGGTAGAGGATTGAGCCAGCAAAACAGAAACCCCTTTGACTCCTCGAAATACTTGCAGAAGCCCTCCACAAAGGAGAATATATCAGCCATACTGGCAGCCTGAAGAGCTCTGCAGAAAGGCTGATACTGAATTTATTTTATACCACTGTTTTGTTGTGTTACACTATGCACTGAAAGCCTTCATAGAAACTGCAGCCGTATGGGAAGAACATCTGAATGCTCCCTCGTATAGCAGGGCTGAATAATGCAGAGACTGGGTGATGACATTTAAAGATCCCTGTAAGCATAAACTCAAAAGTCAGAAGGGCCTCAAAGCTTCTACCATGCAGCCACCAAAATGCAAAGAAGCTACAGTAAACCTTAGGCTAAGTAGTTATCTCTGCACATACTTGTCAGCTTGCTTTGCTCCATTATTTTTTTTTCTTGGGTAGCTTTTCCAAGTGTTGGAGGAAATAAATAATGTAGAAGGTTATGAATCCTTAGATTTATTCCTACCTTGTATTGAAAGCTATGAACTGTTATTTTGTCAGTGAAAAGTTGTAAACTGGCCCCATCAACTGCTAATTAAATAGAGGCCTACGTTCAGCCACCAATTATCAGTGTATGTGTGAAACTAGTTCTTGTCCTACCCCAACGGTCAGTACAGCTCAGTCTACCTGGACAGTTAGTTAAAGAGAACACCACAAAGCTCTCACACCAGCAGAGCAGTGGCTTCCCCAGCCAAAACGACTGTGGGCAAAATCTTGCCTACACTGACGTCAATGACAAAACTTATTAAGAAGGCAACAGGGAATTAAGTAAGGGGAAGTCAGGCATTAAATATCTGCTTTGCTGCAGGACGGTTTCTTTTGAGATACTACACAGATACGGGTACAGTCTTTAGTAACTGTTCTGCCAAGACATCAGTAGAGATCAAATATTCACTTAAAAAAAACCTCCAGAAAATTATATTAAGCTACAGAAACTGCTTTTTGGTTATTCTCACAGTTGGGATTTCATCCACTGTCACTTCAAACCTAGAGGCCTGAGAACTGAAATAGGAGCCTTCAGGTCAGGCAAGATCAAGCAAGACCAAAAGCAAGTCTACAAGGAAGCGTGTGTTTCTTTGAATTACTCTGATGCAACAGTTCATTACCTAAAGGTGAAGTACACTGCTGGACAGAGTGAAAAAGGAAAGGAGAGGCTTCTGCCTAAGTTTCCTCACTAGGATCCTTTCATACGCTTTGGCATTCTGACAAATACAAACACTTGATTTATCAGTGCTGCGGGATTACTGAAAGATGCCGTGACTACCTTTTCCCAACGTAGGCATTCAGCTGCCAAGTTTGTCTCTTACGCAGTTGTCATACTTAGTTGCCCAGATGAGTTTCCTCTCTTTCTTCCCCCATGGCACCTTTCACGCTCTCCCAAAAATGATACCCTATGTTTATATATGACGGATTTTCCAGAACAGTGAGAACAGACTTCTTAGTGCAGCATCATTACCCCTTTGCTTGGCAGAGAAGTAGAAAAGAGCTTGTCTGAGCTGGCAACCATCAAGCTTTACAGTCTAACAAGTTCCACCGCTATAATGAAAATCCAAAGACCTGGAAACAATATACAGAGCTTCCCTGACTAATTTTATTATGCAGACACACTTAATAGCTCCTGTTACAATCACATTTATAGCAGGAAAACAGTATTGGATTGTGACTATCACACTAAATCGACACGGATTATCCGTCATTAAAAAGGAACAAAATTAGCAGCAAGCAGCAATATTTTACACTTATCAAATCTACAGCTGGTCAAGGTTCATTACAATACTGTGCAATAAAGTCAGGAAGCATTGGCTCATTCTACAGAACATTTAAATCTCTATTGTATTTGTGTAGGATATAATTTCTGATAGCAATAAAGCCTAATAAAAGTTACACCCCGATGAATAAAGTGTTAATAAATTGACCCAAGACATTTAAATGGCTAATTATATTTGAGATAAAGGAGGATTCACTTGTTTCTGTAGATTGTTTGAAGCTGTACTCTAACCAGCTAACTAACCAACTACAAAATTATTTTATATAAATATATCTGTGATATAAAATATTAATATTTCTAGCTTCTTTTTCAATAGATTAATAATTAATCAGAATTTCCTAACACATTTCCTATTCATCAAGACTCACACCTCTCTTTAAAACGTCCAAGCTTTGCATAACTTAACTGTTCCCTAGATTTTATTTTATTGGAAAGTATTTACACCAACTATGCTTAGCTTTTCCATAGGCCCTCTCAGTAATAAAGAGGAGTACTTTATTATAAAATAATACAGTACTACTACAGTACTAATAATGGTATTACAAAATGTATGTAAAGCACACTGACCATGTCAGGGTATTCATGCAGGATAATTACTGTAATGGGCATCCCGAGATCCTGAGCCTAAAAAGCCATCGTCCTTTAAGACTGAATCAAGAGTTACAGTAGACAGTACATACATCTGTCAACTCATTCCTTATACAAAAACACC
Source organism: Steatornis caripensis (assembly GCA_013398225.1). Taxonomy (NCBI): domain Eukaryota; kingdom Metazoa; phylum Chordata; class Aves; order Caprimulgiformes; family Steatornithidae; genus Steatornis; species Steatornis caripensis. The sequence continues at coordinate 1,220,152 of VZSC01000348.1, read as the reverse complement.
ATATAAATTCATGTTCTAAATGTGCCGCATCTCCCACCATCACATATGCAAATGCTCACACACATCTAAGCCCCACTCCCCAGTCTTTGGGAGGGTTCAGATCCCAGCTCCGCAGATGACACCTGCTTGCACACGCATCCAGAGAGATGGGGAGTTCAGGAAGGAACTACACAGCATTTAAAGACCACCAGAAAGATTTATGAACAGAAGTTAACAAGCAGTAAGGACCTGACTGATTCTTGATCTGGTTTACTGCACAAACACACACGAGGGACAAAAACAATTAGAAGGGTTCACAGAACAACTTTTCAGTATCATCGATTGCTGAAAGTATTTTTCCAAACTACACCGTGGAGTTTTGGCCATCTTTGGCGGTTTGCTTCTCCAAACCACATCAGAGTCAATAGTTAAAATTGTAACAGGCCTCTGACATGAATGGAACTGGCCAGCAAGGTCACCGTTTTTCCAGGTGCTGAGTTCTAGATGCTGGAGAAATAACCATTTGTGTATGGAAAATGACTGCAGTGGTACAAAGAGAGACAAATGACAAAGAATCAGTCTCTTACAAAAAAAAAAAAAGAAAAAGAAAAAGGACCAGGAACTACTAAAATCCATGTACCAGGGTTTGTTTTTTTAATAAGCTGAGAGGAATTTTACATGAGAAAGTGAAACAAAAGCATCTTGAAACAGAAAATGTTTTCCACATTGCAAATTTCTAGCCATTGCTCAGTAACCTACTTATTGGTAATACGTACTTAGTCTTGTTGCTCCATTTGGGCGACAGGTGCACAAGAAGTAGAATTCCCCATGAGATGGGAATTTTCATTTTTGATCAGCTTAGTCTTATTTTGTGTTGCATTTAGAACTGAAATCTACTACTGCTAGTCAGATCACCTAACAAAGGAGAGAAGGGGACACGTCCCTCCCAACAGCTTTTTCGTTTCTTTTCTAGGACAGCTGAAGGGAGTCTCCTGACCAAGTTGACCCACACATTTTACAGGTGAGATTATGGGTAGACAGAATCTCTGCTCGGCTAGACAATCTTTGGATGACTAGCAGACAACTTTAATTAGGACCATATTTGAGACACTGAACTAAGCCACTGCAGTTCGCAACTCGTATCTATCTCCTGTCACGCTTATCTTCCAGCATAAGCTACAAAATTATGAAATGTTATGGTTTCTGGAAGATTATCAAGCTTGAATAATTTTTTTATAACTGGTCCCAGGTCAATGAAGCATTTACAAACAGGCAGGCATTCCATTACCACCTTGGGACTTCAGGATATTGATGAAGTCTTCTTTGACGCATTTGTTGCAATCTCATTTTTATAGATGTCCAGCACTGACAGAGGAGAAACTCACGGGTTTAAAAAGTTTGCTCTCTCTTCAACTGCCTGTGCTTTTCAAACTTTTGCATGTTTGCATTAGACAACCATATGCCCCTGCACTGTAACAACTCTGTATGTATGTGTGTCCTTTTTATAGACACGGTTTTAGCATATCATAAATATCATGGCCATGACTGTGTTCTATGTCATTTGATCTGTTTTGTCAAAGTAGCTGTTCAAATCCCAGCTGTTTCCTGAAATGCCTGCAGAACTCCCCTCCAATGAGCCCCACTCTCCTGGGCACTTCATCATCTGTGCTAAGCAGGGTGGGCAGCAGTTCTTCCTCTTCCCTTACTTCCTGTTACCCCAGCCCAGCCCGACAACGCTCAGCCTGGAGGGATGGAGAAGGGGCAACCCCACTGGGTTCCAGTTTCTCTTCCCTTCTTTCAATTCCCTAGCCCCTAGGATTGAACCAGTTTAAAGTTGAAAGGCACATCAAGGCACCTTGAAGAATGTAGGAAAAAATACTAATCGCATATTTTGAAATATTATAGTTAGGTCTTCATACTTGGTGTGACATCTTAACTACTAAACACCAAATGAAATCAAAATATTTCAGTCAAGTAATAAAAAAATAATTTTGTGTGGGTTCCTTACTGAGCTGGTAAATTGTCCAGATGTACCGCAGTGGTATGAAAGCCCATCTTTGTGGTTTTGTCATATTAATGTTCTACACACAGCATTAGACAGAATACCATCTGTCTCTATACTGCATTTTCTAATGCATGGAAAAATCAGCTTATGTCCTTTAGTGGAAGCATGCGTATACTGAAGGAAAATGACATTAGTAAACCCACTAAGACCAAAAATATGGTGCTTACCTAGGGAAAATGCTTTCTTCACTGAAAACCTGTAAAAAACCTCTACATTATTAACCTTGTCAAATTCTGTTAGCAAATACATAAAATGTTTTATTAGTGACCAGGATGAAAAATAGCCGATAATATTTACCATTTAAAAATTCTGCATATTTTTAAAAGGTAAACATAAACCACAGGTGGGTAAAGTTTCATTTATTACACTGCACTTATACAAACATGCAGAAGTATAAACACTTCACAAAAAGCCTAAGTCAACTTACCAGCTAACGAATGCAATATCTTAAGTTCCCAGGTCATATGTCTCTTGTGTAACCGAAGGTTTAAGATCAGGTACAGTAAAGGCAAACATTTTGGAACTACAGTTACTGCTACTGAAATGAGACCAACTTTTCTACATTTTCTACAGTTCAATGAAAAAAGTCTGATTCCACGTTCAACAACAAATGCTTATCTTGCTAAGGAAATCACACTGTGTGAAACATCCAATTGATATTGCTGTTGTTAAATGGAATTTGAAGTGTCAATAGCTGCAAAACCAGTACTTACTTTTGCCCCTTTGATGTTTTTTCAAAATTCTGTACTAAAATCCCAAAAGCCTAAGGGTGTTTGTTCTTATTCAAAATAGCTTCAGTCTCATCAATGTGCTACCTTAATTCTTTGCATGCTCAATTTCCTTCTTAAAAGATATCTGCATTGTGTGTTTTTGAAATGGATTACCAAGCAGGTGTTCGATTTGAAATGCAGCACAAAGCAGAGAGCAGCAAGTAAGCTCCCTGGTAACATCCTGTCTGCTGGGACCGCCTTGGCAGGCAGAGGAGTGCGTTCCAGGCTAGAATCTGCAGGGATAATCTCAGATTACTCTTCATCAGTGCTGAACACAAATAGTAGGCTCTGGACCTCCATATCCCCCCATCTGTTTTGTGGGTGCATAAATCCTCAAGAAAAGGAAATTGGGGAGGTCACTAAGAGAGTTTGGGACTGAGTTACATATAACTATTTTCTACAGACAGAGTAGTAAAATATTTCTATTTTCCCTTGGGGCACACAGACACGAGAATTGCACTCTTGTGGAAATCCGGGCGGGGGGGTTAGACATTTGTCTTCTCTATCTTTTGGGAAGTATCTCCAACTTCTCTGGCAATACTAAACTGCTGGGACTTACAAACTGCATTACAGACGGTCAATATTATCCAGGTTCACCCCACCTATGCATTAAGTATCTCCATTTTCTCATAGGAGCCTCTGTAAATAAGCAGCATGAGATCTCACCATAATGTATTTCAAATATAGCATCTTTCCCTCTGTTTTCCTTAATCAATGGTAGAGTTCCACAGGTTACTCCACTTCCCTAGTCATTCAGGAAAGGTGTGCTGTAGAGGTTTATTTTTTTCTGTCACATTGACCTAGCTCAAGACTGCATAATTCTAGGACTATAAAGAACAGTTAAAACTTACAAGCTTACGAACTCTGGAACAAGCAACTCATTGAAAGTCACTGTGACTGTTCATAATGTTTGCACAACCTGTCGTTTCTTTAACATACCATTAATAGCCATCAGACTACAGCACTAGAGTAAAAAAAAAAATAATCGCGTTCTAGAAGCACAACTCGCGAACACAGAGGGAGAGTCCCACGAGAGGTGGAGGCATCACCTCTGGGAAGACAGATCAGTTCAGTCCCTGAAAAGCAAAATGCAGTAACATTTATTCAAACAAGACTCATCTTTTCAGCTGAAGTGTGACGTTTTCGATTATTTTCCCTGAGTATCAAAATATTTTCATTACAGCCTGGTTCCTTGAATATGGAGACTACCGAGAACTCCAGCTTATGAACATGGGTTGGTACTGGAATTTCAAACCATCCATTTGCACTTAAGTCACTCCCTGTCAGGATCCAGGAGGTTCTGCATGCTCAATTTATCCTTAGCTTTATTTATTTATTTATTGTAGCTAGCTTTTCTCAGCAAGTGTACTACATATCCATACTGAAATTATAAATTAACAATGAATATTTATGGTCTGAATTAATTATCTAAGGGTTTTCTTAAGTAACCATAGGGAGGCAAAAAAGATAAAAATCATCTTCAAAACCATGCCAGCAGTACTACATGGAACGCAGAAAGAAGCACAATTTGATGTGAGGAAGCTGCTCTCAATGCAAAAGAGTGACCAGCCCAAACTTTCTTCAAACTTAACCTGCTCGCAAGCATCTAATCTTCACTGTCTTCTGATGCAACCTTGGCAGAAAGCAGAAATATGTCGCACTGGAAAGCATCTCAATGCATTTGTAGTCCAACTTTGCATCTGTAACTGGGCTTGTGTAACTTTTTCGTTTGTTGCTAGTCCATGCCTGTGGACACGCATTGACCATTCTTGAAGACAAAGGCAGTTGCAGGTGAATGTCAAATGGAAGGAAGGGGCTAGCTGCTACCTTAAAAAAAGCGTGCTCAAACATGCAAGGGCTTTGCATAAATTGTCAAAGAAAAAGCGCAGACAGCTCTCAAAACTGAAACCCATCTAAAGGAAAGGGAGTATTTCTTCATGTGGAAATGCTGGTCCACAGTAGAGCAGTCAACAGGAAGGTGAATCATTTACAGGACCAACGTACGGCAGCAAAATTGTTATAATATTTGCAGAGTATTTGGAATAGCAGAATGTCTAGCTGAGAAGGCATTATTCTGCATTGGAAAGTTTGCTGTTTCTGACACAGCCTTCCAGTAAGGAAGTAAAAGTCGATGTTTTCTAGGGCACACAATGCATGGATATTTGCCCTAACGTGGCCTGGCCTCTGGGTATAACTAACAAAACAAAACTATCTAAAAGCATGCATGAGGAAATGGCAGAACACTATTAGCACTCCTTATCATGCTACTTTGCAAATAGCAAAACAATGAGTTGCAAACACACAATATTTCATCAGCCAGTCTCCCAAGTTAAGTCACTGTTCAAACACTTTATTTCCTAGTTAATCTAAACCTCAATAAAAGGAAGACTGTTGCTCCGTATCTCTTCGTCATCCTTACTTGCAGTTTTCCTTGAGCCTCCGAGCAGGAATCAGACTGCGCAGAGACACGGGGATAGTTTACTGAATTCTCAAGGACAGACCATTCTCCCAGATTAAACAATATTCACTCTCTGTCAAAAGCTCAGCTTCAAAACTGCCAAAGCATGAGGAGAATGAGTTGCTGCTTAGACCTTTCTGTGCATGACAGGATAAAACGCAAGACTTCTCTGCCTAAAGGAATCCAGATAATGAAATAATCTTTAATCTTTGTCCCTTCAAGGCACTCTCAACACCTGTTATCCTTGATACTGTCACAGGCAAAAAAGTGTGTGAATTCATCTCAAGGCTGGTAATTATTTCAGCTAATTACTCATTTGGATGCGGGGTGATTACCAATGCTCCTCCAGGTGCAACACTGGCCACTTTTATTCCAGCTGATGTTTCACAAAGGAGGAGAGATGTTGTTCACCCCTTACCCACTCTTACAGAAAAATTAACTCCCATGCTATTTAAAATCTGTACTGCAGTGAAACAGCCTGGCCAAAGTGGTTAAAAACAAATCTTCAGCAATTCATTTTACAGTCAAACATTACTGGCTTCATTCAACCTTACTACATGCAGCAGTATCTCACAGTTCAGTATGTTTCTGGATGACTATTTCTATCGTACCCCATTCCCAAACCACCCTTTTCTCAAGCCAGAATCACCTTTACCTCTGTAAATACGAACCAGATGTCTAACTAATGCATTTTAATCTGACTTTTTTCTTCCTAAATCACTGGTAGTTGAAAATCACAAATACTCATGATGAACAGACAGCAAATATGTGCTGGAATTGGGCATTTTGGTGCAGCTCTGCTAAGGCACAAAATGTGGGAAGTTNAGAATCACCTTTACCTCTGTAAATACGAACCAGATGTCTAACTAATGCATTTTAATCTGACTTTTTTCTTCCTAAATCACTGGTAGTTGAAAATCACAAATACTCATGATGAACAGACAGCAAATATGTGCTGGAATTGGGCATTTTGGTGCAGCTCTGCTAAGGCACAAAGTGTGGGAAGTTTGGTTTTATGAGCACAAAGATGCCAAGACACTGCCTTTTCTTTGTCACTTCAAAACTCTTTAAGACAAAAACTCCTTTCCAGGCCCTTCTTGGGACTACAGGCTAAACCCACCCCAAGTTGTTTTCTTGGTCTGATGAAGAACTCTGATCACTTCTCCTTTACTACAGGCTATGTCTTCAGCAAGTGCTTTACCTCTATACACCCAAGCAAGTATTGAGCAAATGTTTGTCAACCTTCAGCCAGGATGAAGGCATACAGCCATGTTTTAGTGTGGAGACTGCTCATTTGTCTCAGCTACTAATTTCCGATTTGCAGCAGTTCAGATGAGTTGGTGGTTGTTGTACACACACCCAAATAGAGTTCAGTCCAACCCCAGAAGTATTTATGAAGACTACTGCTCGTTTCTGAAAGGCGATGTTTGGTACTGGTCTTAAGGGAAGATTTTCTTTTTCCAAATTCTTAAATTCTGGTGGACAGAATCCAGACTCTGAAATGAGTGCTCATGTAAGAAGAGCAGCACAAGGAGTTTCTCCACTTATCAGACTGATACTGTAAGAAAATTCACAGATCCATCCAATGCAGCAACAGCAAAAGAGGATCCTCTTCCCTCACCTCATTGCCATAGAAGAAGGAATCCTCTCTCTCCCGTCTCTGTGCCAGAGGAGGGCTGTGGAGTCTCCAGCTCTAGAGATATTCAAAACTTGCCTGGACAAGGCCATGAGCAAGCCTATCAAGCTCTGAAATCAATCCTGCTCCCAAAAGTTCCTCTCAACTTTAATTGTTGTGTGGTCTTTAGTGTTTATTGGAGGTATTGGTATTACTAGAGGTGCACCTGCTTTTTCTTGAGGCATGGGTATAAATAAGCCAGCCAGTTTAAGGTCACGAGCCTCTTTTTCCAGAGAGTAACTGCCAGGGGCAGGATGGAGTGGGCAGGAATACTCAAGGCCCAGGCAGGGAAACTACTCAACAACCAGCTATTATTCAATCAGCACACGGCTAACATTCAACGAAGGAAAAGGCAGCAGCACTAGTGGTTCTGCTCAGCTTGAATTTCCATTCATGTGTCTCTACGAACAGCAGCATAGGTCCTTCAGCACTGCTTTTCTCCACAGTAGGTCAAGCTTTTTAAAATTTATATCTCATAAAGAGAAATAAAGGAATAGTATATTCCCCATTTCTGAGAGAAATCTCCTTAAAAATTTGTTCAAAATAATAATCAAAATACTTTTTACTTGGAAATACGAGAAAACAGACTATATTTATTTATTTAATTGTCTTTAGTTTTCTAAATGTTAAACTACATAAAAATACAGTACCATAAACCCATCATTTTAATGCACAATATAGCGCATTGCTTTGATTTTCCTTTATAATACTCACCACTCGGAGACTGCTTCAGGTTCTTAAATAATTGGGAAGACAACTGTAGCCCTTTAGAATCCAGTGGTCATTAGCAGCTAAAGATTCTAAAGAGCTGCACTGCTCCAAGCAGCAGAATGGTTTTCTACTCTAAAGAGGCAATTAATACTACTGTATTGTTTTGTTCTCATCAGTTTGAGAATTGTCTGTACTTTGGCAGAGGGCATTATTTACGGTCTAGTTTGCTATCAAGTGGGATTCTTTGCTGGCTGATTGATGTTTTCTGATATGTCTCATACATAAGGGATACAACACGGGAAAGATAAAAGTAGCATATAGTCTGTAGGCTCTAGTTCTGCTCCCCCTAAAATAAAAAACTCCTTCGAGAGTCACCAACCAGTGGCACATTCCCTTGTCATTAGCATCAGTACTACATTCTCTACAGCACCTAGTTTTGCCTGGAAGATAAGTGCACAAGGGTGGGATTCTTCATACTATATTTAGGCAACTAATATTATATCACCACATATGTCTCTTCAGGACATGATCAAAAAAAAACCTCTCTCTGCTCTCCCCATACTTCCAGCTCCCATTCTGACACCACCACAGGAATTCCTTTTTTTTTTTTCTGCTTACTTTCTAGAGTAGCGCTTCACTGCCATATGATCCTCTGGCTATTTTTCCCATAATACTAAAACACATTAATCTCACTGCTTCTAGTCTTTCTGATCTTGTTCTTCATCTGTTAGTTGGTCAAACTGGACTGAATTGTGGCTACTGCCATCAATACCCAATCCTTTCCTCAGGAAATTCTCTCTGACCCACTAGTGCCTAGAGTATTCCTAGGGACCCTTGGTCTCTTCCTCTAATTGTTGTCCTTATTTCGGTCTGCTTTCTGATCATCTGCGCCCGAAAAAGTATCTTGGGAAATGCTTATTTATTCCTTGCCAGGAAACCTGCTTTCTCTTTTCTGACCTCACAACTACAGGCATCACAGGCTTTCCGTTCCAATGCCTTACTCCCTGCTCCTTGTTTTCATTTTTTATTAATCACCTGGGAAAAATTTTCTGGAATCTGGTCTCCCAGTAAACAGCCTGCATTTTCTCTGTATCTCACCTCAGAAATTGTCACTTTTGTCTTCTTCAGCTATCAAAGATTTGTTTGGTGTCCTCAGGATTCTTTAACCTGGCCTTTCTTCAGATGTTACCTTACTCTTACTTGGTCAAAGTATTAATCAGACAGTATACTTAGCAAAAAAGCTTTGTATGTACAATGAGTAACTTACCATGGGGAACAGCTCAAATGTAAGGGTAAACCAAAGTGGGGGCACCTATTGATGGACGACGATAAGGTAACACCTTCCTTCTGTAATATGAAGACAAGGCTAAAGTCAGTCCTGTGGGACATCAGGAAGATGGAAGCAAGTGTACGATGCTCATCTCTAGGATGACCCAAATAGAGAAACAGTCACTTTTCTGCTCTATAATCAACAGTGGGTCCCAACTGTTTTGTGCTGAAGCACTTAGTGTTGCAGTTCAGCTGGAAATATCCCAGTTTTCAAATTAATATTCTTCACTGACTGAGAGAACTGAGCAACTGAGTTCTTATTACATCAGTTCTCATGCATCTACAACTGGTCATGGCTCCTTATACACGACACAGAAAGCTAAGTATTAACAGGGTATTAAGTATTAACAGCTAAGTATTAACAGGGGATGAGCCAGATGGGGAAAATGCATACGGGTCAACTGAAGATATTCCTCTATGTATTAAAATCTGGAAACTGTGTATCCACAAACACGTTTTCCTTAGTGTGCTGAACAAACATATGAAATTCTGTTTAGGATTTCTTTTCTGAATAAAAGAAGTCAACCTTAAAGAGAAAAAAAACCACATCAAAAACTCATTCCAGATTACTACACGAGATCTTAAATGAAGACTGTAATACTCAGTCTGCTAAGTAATATTCTTTGTGCTATAGGTTTATAAAATTATGAGATTTCAAGGAACTGCTTTACAGACTTCTAAATTATTACAATAGCAGAAAAGAACATGAGATCAAGCTGATACTTGAAAAATATTTTCAGTCTCTGGTATTTGCTTTTACCATCGAAGAAATTATGACATGTATAAAAGCCCCAATATTAAAGTTATAATCACACAGTCTCTTTAGGTGACCTGTAACACGCAGGTACACGACACCACTCTTCTCAGATGCTACCTCCCCATCAGTTGATTTAGGTACACAGAAAACGCTGCAGCTATGTTACCTGAATAACTAAAGACTTTAAAGAATAAATACTCTCTATTTCTTAAGCCTAGCGACGACATGTTCCTTTTCTACCTACAGTGCTGCTCCTCAGAAGCACGCTGCATCTTTTAGCATCAGTTGAATACACCCCTCAGGATATTACCTTTAGCACCTAAGCGCAATTTTACTTGTTCTTTCCAGAACTCTCTTCTTGGCTCAGCTTTTCATTGCAAGGTCTTACTCCATTTCAACTGCAGTTTAACAAAGTGGATGGATGAGACAAATTTGGCATGTTAAGTACAAGAACAATTTTCGGCTTCCTGCTGAGGACTCAAAATTTATTCCAGTCCAATTGGTTTGAGCCTACAACGCAAACTAAAATCCGAAGCAAGGCGTGGGAGGATCTGTAGTCCAATCTATAGCCCCATTCTGCCAGATGAGGAAAGCCAAAAATCATCAGGTGAAAGAAGAATTTAAGAAAAACAACCTAGGGGAAAAAACCCAGATAAAAATACCCAGAAATTACCTAGAAAAGAGCTGAAGTGCTCTCTGGTATGTGGCGAGGAAGAGCGGCAGCTTACTAAACAGCGTTTGTGAGGAGCCTATCTACGTATTTTGCTGTGGACAGTCTCCGTAACAGAGCACCTGCCCCTTCCCACCCCCTCGCATTAGTTTGGCTATTCTACTAGCAGTTTCACTGGAAAGACTAGAACTAAAGAGAATAAGGAATCAGTTAGGAGAATGAGGAATCAGTTAGCCTCCAGAGACAACCCTAAGACTGTGCTGTGACACAAAGCTACACTGAGCGTGTTCGCTTACGCTGAAGGCTGGTAAAACTCAAGGAACTGAAGAGATAGCGACTGCCCCAGAGCTTCCACGAAAGCTTTCTTGTGTCCCTTGCAGGAAGTCCTTTCACCTCTGAAGGACACACCATTGTCTTTCCAAGAAGGGCTGAAGCAGCAGGTAGCATGGCACAGCACGAGCTATGCTACACGCTATTCCACAGCTAAACAGGAGCTTTTATCAAAATTAAAAGGAGTCTCTAAGAGATCCATGAAATAAAGTTTTCTCCCCACAAAACAAGAACCTAGGAGTACAAAAGAGGTGAAAGCAAAGGTTTCAGCTTCCTTTTAAAAGGCACCACTACTTTAAAGGCCAGGTGCATCTAAGCAGGCTTGTTCTCTTAACATGCTAAAAGGCATTCTTCGAACTGAGTGAATTTTCAAATGAGCAAAAATGAGGGGTTTGACCCATTTTTTGGCTCTCAAAATCTTGAAAGCACAAGACTCCAGAAAGATAACACTAATCTCAAACAAGTCTTCACTTTGAAAGTTGATCCCAGCAACCCAAAGTTAAAGGCAGCTGTAAACAACTGAGAGCCACAGAGCATTGGAACATAGAATCATAGAATGGTAGGGGTTGGAAGGGACCTCTAGAGATCATCTAGTCCAACCCCCCTGCTAAAGCAGCTTAGCCTAGAGCAGGTTGCACAGGAATGCATCCAGGCGGGTTTTGAATATCTCCAGAGAAGGAGACTCCACAACCTCCCTGGGCAGCCTGTTCCAGTGCTCTGTCACCCTCACAGTAAAGAAGTTCCTCCTCATGTTCAGGTGGAACTGCCTGTGTTCCAGTTTGTGCCCATTGCCCCTCGTCCTGTCGC